>JAIPRL010006635.1:0-26494 GCA_025469235.1 Pemphigus obesinymphae
AAAATGACCTCTCAAAAGTACCAACTAGACGCAATTTGCTACCGGAAACAGGGTATGAGTGTAAAGATCGGAGCACTCCTTCTGGTAGTAAATTTGTTAACAGAGAAAAAAAAAAAAAAAATAAAAAAAAATAAACATCATTGTAAAACCACTAGCTCCCTCGCTACGCTCAGAATCTAAAATATATATAATTACATCATGTATTTATGTAATTCTTAAATTTGTTTTGGGTCAAGTAAAGACTTCTTTTACAAAATTTTTTAGTTCGGATAGGTCGATCTCAAGATAAAAACAATATTGAAATTTTCAAGGGCTTTCAATTATTATTTTTTTTTTTTTGATCCGTGGGTGAGCTTTTATTTTACAGCATTTTTTTGACCGAATTTGGCTAGACTTATGAAAATAATCATCGATTTTTTCTCAATAAAATTATCATTTACTATCAGGGGTTAGAATCTTTAAGATTCTTGGTCTCAGTTTTAAAAAGTAATATTTTTTAATTTCAATTCCGCTTCTGGTTAAATAAAATATGGAATAATAAAAATTCTGGCTCGGATTATAAATTTGCCCTAAATTTTCTTTAAATATATTCTAACTAGGGATTTAGTTATAATATTTAAGTAGCAATAGAAACTCAGGTGAAATTATTAGTTGTACTTTAAATGATTAAAGTTTTAGATTCCGATATTTCAATTTTAGTGTAATAGTTGGTTCCGTAACCGGTTCTTTTTTGTTCTGGAGTTTCATCCTTGCCTACTAAACTTGAAATATTAAATAAGTATTAATAATATTTCTGTTGAAAATTACGTTTATTGAAATCATCATTTATGCTTGCAAATATTTTATAACTTAGGAAATAATACACATTTTATTCTTTGGTAAAATTATATATTAAAATAACTATTATAACTAGTAAGTTATGTCAACAATTTCCGAAGAAGTACGTCTGCGTTATATTGGAAACGATGTAATATTATGTGTATTTATGAATTTTTTTTCACTTTGTATGTACTTTTATGATGATAAGAAAACATTTTGAATTATGTTTTCGGAACTCGTTTAGATCACGGTATCAACTGAAACTTGATTAAACGCTTTGAAAAAATTAATAATATCGAAAAAAACAAAAGGTATACCAGTCTTAAAAATTTCTTTATAACTTTATGATTTATAGATATCGATCGAAATACAGTCATAAAATATTGCAATAATCATTATAAAATAAGTTACAGAATTTTTAATTGATTGTAATGAAATAATGTTTTTTTTTCTCGATATTTAGCGCTAAAAGCAGTTCCGACATTGGTGTGCCGACAGATGGGGTTACTATAGTATAGTATAGAACATACCCATCGTGATATTTGAAAGTAATGTTAATGGAAATTAAATCAATTTGTTTTAGTAAATTAACATACTTTTATACATTTTTAAATAATAAACTTTAGGCTAAATTTTTCCTACCTACTTTAGTGTTTTTTTAAATACACAATTATTTTATTTGTATAAATGTAATTTTTCTCCATCTTAAAATTATATTTATTTTATTTTATTTAATAATCATTGTACAATTCAAACACTAAGTAATTATATGACTACAGTCCAATCTTTTTTACTAAAAGTGTTACTATTAATAGAACGTTAATACTCGTTTTTTAAGGGGTTGTTTTTGAGAAATATAAAAATATAATCATTTATAAATAATTTCTAAAATTGATCTAATGTCTCTACCACATTTATTGTTGGTGTAATCACAATATTTATTAAAAAGAACATATTTACGCAAAAAAGTTAAAATGGGATTTTAAAGTAATTGAGCAACAACATAGATTATTAAAAAAAGGTGACATTTTGGAGTTAACTTCATTTTGGTTTTTAATTTAAAAATAGTTAAAAAAAAGTTATTGTAGTTTTAAAAAGTTAATTTTTTTACTTTTTTAAGTTTTAATAACTTTTTTTGAAAGTAATAAATTCAAAATTCCAAATGAGGTTCACTCCACAATGTTGTCTCCTCTAAAATCACTTAAGGAATCCGTTTTAACCGTTTTTCGTGAACATGTTTTTATTATTGAAATACATCAGTGTAGCATCCTCTTATTCTTAATAGTAATAATTAATAAGTGACAAAATAATAATATTTATATTATTATGGTAGTTATTCAACAAAATCAAGTAGAGTTTAGAAAATTAAAAAACGGGATTTGTATTTACCCTCCGGTATTCTTCATTATCTGCCTAATTTTCTCATGTCTTTTTTCTCAATATTATGCAATTTATTCGCTTGTGCTGAAAAACAATGTTTATAAAAAAACCAATTTTTTTTTTGATAATAAACAATAATAATTTCATTGAACAATAAAAACATAATTATTTCAATTTAAAATATTAGAAAACATTTTTTGTTTTATCTATTTTAGAATTTTAATTTTACAATATTTTAAGCAGTTATAGATATCATAGCAGTTTGATCATTGTACTTTTTAATTTCTTTGTGTTCCATATTTTGAACAACTCATATAGTTTGGTTACCTTGAAATGATGAACGCATTCATTATACAACCTATGCGTTAAGACCTAATAGGATACGACTATATTAAAATTATCTAAAGGACAAAAGATGTACAAAAAGGAAACAAAAATTAATAAACATAGAAATATAAATTTCTTAATTAATTTTTATTAACTTATTGTATATATTTTATTTTTGTAAGAAATTACAATTATTAAATATGCAAAATACATCAATACATTTTAAAATACAAAAATTTAAATTGTGGTTACAAACTATTATAAATAAGTTACAAAAAAAAAAATGAAATTGGTCCGAAGTCCATAGGACAATTATTGAACTTTTCTGGTACCAGGACGATGTCGTTCCAGCACCCAAACTTAAAATGATATTTTTAAGTCAAGTTATTAAGTTATAAGTTTCAAATTTATGGTTATAAATCATTACAAATAAGTTACAAAGAAAATTAAATTGCTTTCATTTAAAAATGTTGTCTTACAGGTGCCAGAGAGACTTACCTAAATGTATTTAAAGATCTGAAAACCTAAAAACACATATTTTAGGACTTAATAACATCTATATCTATATTTGCTATACTATATTATATATTAGCCCAAAATTGAAAGAAAAACTTTTAAAATACTATCACTATCATACCAAATTACACATTCGGTGAATATTTCAATATTTTTAAATTATTATTTTCGAGATTACAGAGTAGTATTTAAATGTAATTTTTCGGTAGCTTTTTCTTACTTGATTATCGAAAAAGTGGAAAAAATCAAGAATATTGATATCTTCAAAGTACAATCCCGGTCAAAATTTTTCTACCGGATAATGGATACAGATATAATGATTAGATCAAATCTTCTGAACAAAAAGTTATTTTCAGAAAAAGAAAATGAAAAAAAAAAACCTCATTGCAAAATTAAACTATGTATAGCTCCTCACTCCATGATTACTACCCAAATTTCAAAAAGCCATAAAAACCAATAAAGTACTTACATAATATCCAAGTTGCAAATCTAAACGAAGACTGCTATAAACTCCGACAATATATGATACACAGTATTCTTGGTAATTTTTAATCATGAATTCGGCCCCACCGAATCTCGTATAAAAAAACAATAACTTAAAAAACAATGTACCTTTAGAAAATAAATCTCACAATATGGATAAAATAATATTAAAATTAATATAGATTTTTTTTTTTTATTAATATACAATGATATTAATTGTTATTCTTTGAAAACTTTTGCTTAAACGCAGACCACACAATGTCGCAATAAAATATGAAAAAGTTTCCAAAATAATGACTTTTAACTCTACTACAGTTTTTGATATTTTAATAAAATAATGGTCGTCGAATTAAAAATACCAACGTATAAACTTCTGAAAAACGACCGGCTTTATGTACAGTGGCGTTTTAATATTTCGCGTAATAATTCAACATAATCAGTTTTGGAAATTCTCTCTACAGTTTCTCCAATCCACTTTTCCCCATTTCATTTTTGACAATAATTAATTTTACTAAAAATATTTACCAAAAGTTTTCAACAAACACGATTCCCAATCAGATATCACTTAGATATGTTAGATTGTAATAGAATAAAAATTTAAAACTTTCATAATATTGCATTATTATATATAATTAATTTATATATCTAATGTTTCCATATTTTATTATTAAACGTAAAAAGTGTAAAAATATCACATATATATTAAGTACATTAAGCGCATATAAAAGTATAAAATATATAACATTTTAATTTCACTAAAAGTATATAGGTACATACATGAAAAAAAAATACACACATATTATAAGTCTAATAGATTTTAATAATAATATATTTAAAAAATACACTAAAACTTTATAGAAACCCATTTTGGGTATATATTTTTGATGTAAAATTAGATTGGGAATATTATTTTGGTGTGGAAAATTAGATTGGAGAAAATGGGTTGGGAAAACCGTCAAACAATCCAACTCTCATTTATCCAAATACATAATCTAGATAAAAATTGTTTATCAATTATCTTTATCCATATCAAAGTACAAACTACAACTATTGTTGTCTAATTACACTTTCAAAATATTAATTAGATTAAATTAAAAAAATATGTTTCATAAAAGTTAAAAATAAAAACAATGTATTTATATTTGTTTTTTTTCGTTATTATAATATTTTAATTATTTGTAAATCGGAAAATATAATTACATTTATAATACTATTTACTGATAAATAGAGTTTGGATTCCAATGCATTTGTATCCTTTTTTTTAGAATGGCTGACAAGATGCTTCCCAATTTACGTTTTAAGTAATATTTTTTTTATATTTTTATAGAAATAAAGAAATGAAATATTTAACCTAGTTTTAAAATATAAAACATTAAATAAAATTGAAAAATTTTAACAAGATCTATAACCCATAAATCATATATTTGTATTTGTATTTTATTCAATTTTAATTATTTTTCATAATTTTTTTAACAATAAAAAAATAATAATTAATTTGGTTTACCTATATATTTTTAATAATTTGTTCAATATTTTAGTATGACATTATTAGGGTATTTCTGTCATAAATGTATTATATTTTTTTTGAACATTGAAATCTTAGCTCAACTATTATAACAAATACTTGCATTATAGCTGTATGGAAAATATAAGTAAGGCAATTCTTAGTTTTTTTATTTTTGTTCTAAAATATATACTTATATATTAGTGTTATAATGTAAAATAACATAAATATAAAAAATAGTAATTTCTAAAGTAAGCAAAAGGTTTATACGCAAATGTATGAACTATTTTATTGCAAATTGGAAACACAGTTGGTTATTTACATTTTATATCAAACTTTTAATAATGATTGGATTTTGCATTATAAAATATATTTTTTTATATTGTCATAAAAGAGGATAAAAGTGGTTTACTATAAATTTTTTTGGATTCATTCCTCCTTGAGAAAATCCTCTTTGCGTTAATGGTAATGGTTGTACTAAAATAAAAGTTATGTATAATATACGAACGGAATAATTTTTTTAAATGCTTATTATTGGGTATAAAAAATATTTTCACCCTTAAAATTTATAAATATCTGATAAAATATTTGATTTAAACATATTCGAATTAAAATATAATTTTTTTGATATTTATCTCTATTTGCATCAAGGTAAAATGTAGTATTGTTATCATTATATAGGTATAGATCATCAATTATTGTTATCTAATTACAAAACTAATAATTGCAACAATAACTGCATTTGGATTAATGCTAAAATCGATTTTATACATTTACTTTCTAATTTTCATACAATATCTTGTATTTTTTTTTTTTTTTTAATATTTCAATGAATTGAATGTTAAGTTTATACACAATATACGTACCTACGTCGTGTATTTGCCGCATGTCCTTGAGCAAATGGTCGTTCAACTCATCACTCCCCCAATGTTTCGCAATGCCCGTCCTGTGGGAATGCAATCGGCGTTTTTCCGAATCGATTTATTCCCCCATCCTTGAGGGTGAAACTCGCTGGTAGGTCATTTATGTATAATGCATATATACGTAATAGTAGGTACTTCGTTCCCGTACAAGGACGAACAGAGAAAAAAAAAACGTTTTCGTTACAATATAGTTAAATATCAATGTACGTAGTACGTTAGGATAGGTTAGTTTTTTTTTGGAAATTATGCTAATATATTTTGAATTTTTTTTACAGTATTGGCTTTTTGAATTAAAAATTGAAATACTAATATAAATACTAATGGAAATGCTGGATCTTCTATTATTTTATTTGAAATTGCATTTTACCATCAGTTAAACTATCGGAGTCAATAGAAAAATTTTTTTTTTTTTTTTTTTTTTTTTTTTTTAATTAATATTATAGGATATAATTCGTAATACCTTATATAATAATTTACATGAAATATAATTAAATTAATACAAACACAATTGGCAATTTAATTATATTCTCATTCAACCTGGTAAGGTTTGCTATAAATTTAAATTCAACATTTCAGCTTAACTACTATTAAAGTTACGAGTACTCTGCGCTTATAAAAATATATAAAAGACATGACGTACCCATATCACACGATTTTAAATATCTAAACACAAACCATACTATTTAGAATTACCGGGTTTAAAATTACTATTTGGTATAACTCGTTTTATCAATATAGTATTATTAGGTCATTAGGAATGGATTATTATTACTAAATTCCATAATTAATTTTTTGATTTTTCTGAAATATTAGTTTAATCACATTTATTATCGTACAATAGAAAATAGGTAATCATAATAATCGACAATTTTCGAACAATTATAATTTATAAATGTACATTTTGTTATATGGTCATAATAATCGAAATATTTAAATTATTTTTATAGCTATGTTAGTAACCAAAGTAAGTTAATAAAAATAATATACTCAAATTAGGTACCTAAGCCAAATAAATTGAAAATTCAATTTTCGTTAAATTAAATAAAAATCTCTAGTCTTAAAATAACAGTTTTCCATTTGTATTTTCTCTTAGAAAAATTAGTATTCAAATTTTACATATTTTACTCTTTTAAATATTAAGTGTCCATTTATGAATAATAAATACTAATATATTAGAATTTTGATTGAAATATATATAATATATAGGCAACAATAATTATTCAGCACCTTTCAATGTTGAAACTTTTTTCTCTTCGAATTAGAACCGACGATGCTATAGAAAACCTGTGTGCTAACCTAACTGAAGGATTATGAAAAATTATCTATAAAAAGTAAAGTTTATGCAATGCAAATTTAAATTATTATTACCGGTAAAACTAATTGATTAGTTGAGTTGTAAATTTATAAAATATTTACTAATAAATTTAAAAACAATTAATATCCACTTTTAAATGTAACAATCGAACATCTCCTATGAATCTCACAACCGATATTTATTGAAATATTATTTGAATATTGATGGCTTAAAATAAAATACCCATTTTATACTTACAGTACTATAATAATTATTACTGTTAAACTAACGAGTAATGATATAATTTAAATTAGTCAACATTAAAAAAACTCTCTACAAAATAGTTCTATTAATATTCAGACCAGTGGCGTATTTTCAAATTTTTTGTGGGGGGGTTTTGATGTAATAATTATATTATGTATATTTCACTACTATTATGATTTATTAATACAAATTAATAGTTTTTTATCATCATATATTTAATATTATGTTACGTCGTTATCGTCGTCGTTGCCGTCGTCGGACTCGTTATCGTCGTAATTGTCGTTGTCGGACGACGACGACGTGACAAAAATAACCAAAAGTTAAACCCAAGTTATTTATACAAATATTGTATATATTTTTTTTTTATAATAGAAACATTAAAAATTCATAATATAAAATTAATATTCTCTTTCTCGGTACCTACGTACCAAGTTATTTATGACTTTTTAAATTTATTTCTGGGGGGGTCGAGACCCGGGAACCCTCCCCGTAAATACGCCACTGCCTACATACTTATCTGATATCATTACATTATTATTTATTATAATATAAGTACCATATGTATTTTTAAATAAAATAAAATAAAATATATATATCACAAAATACAAGAATATATTATAAAAATAATATATATATATATAACAACGCATGCGAATAAATCGCCAAGAGTAGATTTAAAATTGTATAATATATTACTTAGGTACTTAATAATTACTTACCGTCTGCAGTCCACCGATTGTCAAATCATAAAACGACAGTAAAATAAATGACAAACAAAACCCATAATACGAAATACAAATATAAAACATATAAAGTCCGGGCACCCGCCTGCGGGTGCGTTTTCATAGTAGGTACCCACTACATAAAAATAATTTCTGGAATATTGTTCAAAACGTTCTTATATTACTGTTTTGAAACACGTGATTTTGTATGAATTTTAAAATATATTAAAAATATAGTTATTAATAATATTTTGAACTGATATCATATTTTTTTTAATTCAATTTTTTCCAAACATTGAATATTTGGGGGGGGGGTTGTCCGCAAACCTCCCCCCGTTACTACGACCCTGCGTATATCAATTCTAATTAGGATTTTGCAAAGATTTTAATAGTATAATTATTTTTTATATGGTTTAAATATTTGTTTAAATATCCCTGAAAAACAACAATTTTACTCCGATTAAAGAAAAAAAATAGGTAGTTACTATATATAATTACAAATATATAGGCATAGATATTAACACGTTTTAAAATTTGGTGGCCGTGAACATTAGATATGGTGGTATTGTAGATCGATTTCTATGAGTATAATAATTAATAATAATATATAATAATTAATAATCTATATATTGGGTAGGTAATAGGTACCATGCGTATTATATTATAAGTAATCCAAATATGTAGGTACATCATAAAATAAAATGTTCAATCGGATTATAAAATAATAATTTAATCAGTTTTGTTATCGGACTCCACAAAAACCCAGCAATTGTTCACGGAACTAATAATGATATAAAAAAAAATCATCATTTTCATTTTGCGTTTGTGTAGATCATAAAGCCTGCTCAAATTAAGGTTACTTCTGATGTTCTGATTTCAATTCTAAAAATATATAACGATTCTGTAAATAATTTACTGGAGGATGTTGGGAGTAATTTTTTCAAATTTTGTTATGTTCTCATAAGACAAAGGATTTTGAAAATTAGTACATTTCCAAAAATTGAATACTCTTTTTTTCTCTAGTGAAGAACCTACAAAATGTTAATCATTTTTCGGATTTAAAATCGGGAAATCAGAAGTACCCTTAATTTTAACAGGCCTTTTTAGTTCTAAATCAATGAAATAATACATCGCTTTCAACCGCCTTAAGGCTGTCGGGGCAGATAATTGAGCATTAATTAATTATAATACAGACAATTCATTATGCATGGTGAATATAGGGGAGTAGGATGCTATATCTCCTACCCTGAAACTTTAACCATATTAGTACTATCATTGATCGTCAAAAGTAAATAATTATTATGGTGATAATTTTGTGCCTGTCGACAATATAATAATATAGATGGATTAATATAGAGAAATGTATTATGTTCATAATCCGTCGTAATGCGGGTTTCTTGTACTTTACCCTGTAAAACCGTGTTCCCACGACTCGTGCAGTTGACGACTTTAGTATATTATGTTATACAGACATCGATTAATCTTACTATACACAAATAGACAAATATACGTGTGAAATATACCGTTCCCACGACTCGTGTGTATTGAAGATTAATCGTATTCATAATATTACGAGTATGTTACACGGATAATCGTCTGTTTGTCATACCGTATAAATGGCAAATATTCGTCGGGTCGTGGGAACGCTATCACAATTATTATTCATTTTATTGATAACAGTATCTTCGACTCGTGTGACATTTGCCCAAAAATCTGCGATAAGATGGCGTAATCGCGAATATAGCGAATAACGAATACCGAATATTTGTACGGTTACATCGTTCGTTCTCTCGACTCCCGATTATACACGAATCGTAAATATTCCTCAACTCTACACGAGTCGTTGCTATTTTTAAATCAATTTTTCGTTTAAATTCCCTTATTAGGTACCCAATGTCAACGTTATGTATGTTTGTATGGTAGAACACGATAAACGATAATTTTAGAAAATCGCATTATTTCGGGTATGGGGCAGGTATGTCACCGGAATATTGTTTAAGTCTCTATTATTAACGAGCTTTTATGAGTACATGTTAAGTTGGTTATAAATTGTAATTTATGGATATTAAAAAGAAAAAGTAAAATTGAAGTAAATAGGTAGTATACCTACCATAATATTAAGTATTTTTTAAACATCTACGATAATAATTATTTATTTATTTATACGTTTAAATGTATAATTATGTTATATATTTCTGACATATGGATTAAAAATTAAATGTTGCCAAGTATAATATTTATTATTAGGTATATTATAAATAATAATTTGTTCACATTTTGTGTAAGTAGCAGCTATTCGTACAGGTGTTCAGAACGTACACTAAAAAAAATGGAATTCGTTCACGTTTAAACGTGTTTATCTGGTCATTAATTTTAATTAATTAGTTATTAAAAAAAACATACATTTTTCTTATATATACCTATATTTATCAAAAGTTGCCGATTTATAGAAACCAGGGACTGCAACCGAATCGAAAAGAACCGATTCTAGAACCGGAACCATTAAAACTGTTGGGGACTGAAAAATTTATTGTTTTAAAAATAAAGAGCCGGAATCTATAAAGGGTTTTCCTTATTGGTTTCAAAATATAATTTTCATATAGAAACGGTTTATATAATAGCTACTCAACTTGCGATTTTATTGTAATTTGTAATTCATACTATTATTATAATAATACTAATGTATACCCATCGGCATTATCGTAGTATACGAATTTATATTTTTATGTAGCCCACGACTGTCATTAATATAATATGGAACTTTGAGACAAACGCATACCTACCGTTTGGCAGTGGTTGATTTTTTCATTCCGTAGGTACCTATTTATTGGTAGGTACTACAGAACACAGAATATAATATTTTATTATTAATAATATTTCCCATTCTTATATCGTTCTATTACAGGCAGCACTATTCGGGTAATAATTTTTTTTTTTTTTTTTGGGGGGGGGGGGAGAGGAGGTCCAAAATTGAGTTGATGTACTTTTTTTGCTTATTACATGCCATAGCTAACAACTAAGTACTTTGTTGTAAAATTAATGTATATTTCACAAAAAATTTAGATTTTTTTCAGGACTTTGGAGTGGCATGGCCATTAGTATATCTACTTGTTAAATTGAATTTAATTCCGTTATATTATATTCGATAAATTTCAAAATTGATCAAATAACAAAATTATATTCTGTTTAATTCTAGCAAACGTAGCATCATATAACATTTCGGACTTCCAACTTCCAAGAAAAATAAAAATTTGTCCAGTTTATTATTAATTTATCATCACAATTTTGACTTAAATGCTTAAATAATTTAGGGTTAATACCGAAACAGAAATATATTTTGGTATAATTTGTACTTTCTGAAAATTGTCCTTGAAAATATGTACGTCGTTCGCTTTCATGGTGTATTTGGCGAATACGAGTGTCGTTTACAAAATATATGAACGTGAACGCATATAAATGAAATGTTGTTCTTTCAAATTCTGGTCTACACGTCCAGTTTTCTCGGCAGTATTAATATTAGGCGCTTATTGTCTCTGTTTTTATAATTTGGAAAATATATTTTTGTTTTTTTTGTTGCTTATCTGCCCTTTTGAATTCGGTTTTCAGAAACAATTTACATGAACGATCTTTTATGTTCATTTTATTTTTTTTTCGCTTAGCACCCTATTATATGCACCCCTGTCCCGTGTCGACAATAATATGTTCCATGTGCGCTATTGCTGCCTGAATGCTGTATACGAATACAAATGTTTGATTGTGAATATGCAGTGAACAAAGGGGACTGGTTAGGTTCGAGGGTTTCGGTCGTTTCTCCCATGCAGTGTATTCGGTTGTTATTTTTCCGACATCTGGTCCATTTATCTCCGCCATTGCCGACCCTACCGCATACGGCGCGACACAAGAGCCCTGAGCGTGTGAACCGAACTCATTGAAAGACATGTGTACACAGTGTGTTGTAAATATTATTATGTAAAAGACCAGAAAACATGAGAAAAAAAAAAGAAAAAAAAAAAAGAAAGAAAGAAATCAGTGCCGTCATTTGAAGGCCCCGGTGTAAAGAAAAATATTCATGTGCCCCTTTTGAAATGTAAATAGTGTCTATAATAACTATTTATGGTGACCATAAATATAAAAAAAAGTACAAAACTGATCATAATGTAAAAAAGTACTTGAATCTAGACATTTGACACCAGCTGACGGGAACTTTTGACACCTAGGATAATTTAATATATAAATATATTAAATATATATATATATATATAAAGTAATAATGTACTATAAAATAAAAAAATGAATGTATAAGGATAATAATATTTAATTTAAAACATTAATTTAATGTTACGATACGGCTTTTAAAAAATTTATAATTTCACAATAATTATTATAATTATTGGGTGTGGAATGTTCGATATCAGTAAAACTATCGAGTATCGAATGTCCGAATACCAAAGTACTTATATCTATAAATCTTGGTTTTTAAATATTTTACCTATATAAAATATTATAACTATTACAAAGTAAAAAATAATAATGTTATCATTTAATTGTGATGTATTTTTATTAAATTAAAAATATAAAAATAAAAATGTTAAATTATGAAAATATATTAATAGAAATGTATGTGTAATTTAAGAGTTTTGCTTTAATTAATGGTGATCAATGTTTAAAAAAAAGAATTTAATTGATAAAATTATTTATGTATTTAAATAGGAAAATATATTAAAATTAAAAAAAAAAGAAATGAGTGTGGATACTAATAAGTAAAATCAGAACGAGTCAATGAAAATATTAGATAATATTGGTTGTTATTAATTATTACTTAGAGTTATAATAAAAAAAGTCAATACAATTTTTTAAAATTCAAGGATGATAAATAGATTTAGATGTACTTAGCACAATCAATTATGGCAACCTTACATTGTTCAAAATATAAGTACTGTCCTTTAAAATGAAGTATGTAAATATGGTCACCGTAATTATATACCTAACGCACGTGAAATTGGCCCCCGATTTTGTGCTATCGACTTCGAACTAGTGCTAAATTTTTGCAACATTTTTGAAAATAATTCATACCAAGTAAAAAAAATTTGTACCAAGCCCCTAGTAATGAAAAGTGCATTTTTATTCAGGTGGTTGTGTGAAGTAAGCCCTCTATATCTCGCGATTTTATCCGATCGATTCGAAAAAGTCGTTGAAAAAAAATGTATATTGAATATTTAAAAAATAAAATTTATATAAATATTTTCATATAGGTTGCAATTAGATGCTAATTATTGAAATAGATTTAGAGTAGATAGAGTTACATACAACTGCATTCTCAGTAGTAATTTTGTATTAAATGGTTACATCAATTGCCTTTATTAATAAAGTGTATATACCTAAATCACCAGCTTTGAAAGTTTTAAAATAATTTTGGCCATGAAGGGATCTGTTGTGAATTTTTTCATCTAGGTTTCAATTTGTTGCAAAAAATTGGAAGATGTTGGTACTAATCTTGAATCGATGGAACAAATTCGGTATGATCGTACTTCATATAATCCTATGAGTAAAAATGGGTTTTTCATTATGAAGGGGTTGATCACAAATTTTTTTCAACTCGGTTGCGATTACTTGCAAAAAAGTGGCAAGTTTTGGCACTAATCACAAATCAATCGGACAATGTCTGGGAGCTTAATTCACACAGGCTCCTGTATAAAATTGGGGGTTTCACTACGAAGGTATACGTTGAAAATGTATTCAATTCTGTTGCAATTAGTTGTAAGAAACTGCAATATATTTGGAGTAGTCCAGAGTCGATTGGACAAAGTCGGAGGCTAACTTCGTGATACGAAGACTCAAAGTTATTTTAGAAGTTAATATATTTCATTTACTTGTATAGTTAATAAAACATATCCCGAAAAATGAATTAAAATTTGATAGGAATTCGAATTGAACAACATGCTAATAAAAAGTTGGTCTACTTGTCATCTTGGTATATGCTGTGATAATTTATAATAGGTATTAATATCACATTATAATAATGCAATTCGATTGCTAATAGTTTGTGTTAATATTTATTTTACCGAAAATAACACATAATAATAATATAATATATTATAAAGTTATTACATACTAAAAAGTGAAATGTAATTTAAATACAGATGAAAAGTAATCGAATATTTTGGCAGAGAAATATGCAATTGATTGATTAACTTTTAATTTATAGTAAAGCTAAAAAATGTTAAAGGATAATAAAGTAATAAGTTAATATTCTATATTAATGATTATTTACAATGATATTAACTTATGTTCGCATGTTAAATAGTTTGTTTTTTTCGTCATTAACATGCTTAACTCTGATGCGTTTGTAATCACGAAAATAGGTTTTTTATACGTTTATTTGTTTCATAACACTCAAACGGAATATTGACCAACCGCTTTTTTTTTTTTTTTAAAGAAACGTGTATTAGAAAAAAAAAAAAATATATATACTATACATATAGTCATAACTGGATAGAAGAAATATATTACCTGGTGGGTACTAAGTATCATATATTTTATAGGTATATTATAATATGTTGGTGACATTCGATAAAGAGACGCCGAACCACTTCCATCGTTCTTTGGGTAGCTAGCAGTAGGTACATAATATTTTCTGATATAATCTGAAGCCACGATGCGACGGCTCCACACACATTCCTTGGAAAGGTTTACGAGTGCATTAACGTTTTTTTTTTTTATTTAATATTTTAATACTGTATATTGTATAATATAATAATACATCTCGGATTTAAAAAAAAAAAAAAAAAAACACGTATACCGTAATATTATATGAACGGACACGGCATATTATGTACCTACCTGTTTGCCTAATTTTTAAGTTATGGCATAATCTTGTCCGACTGGTTTTTATTTCGTATTGAATTATAAAAGCCGATGCCCATATAACGGAACATGGTGGTTCGTATACCTAGGCAATAGTTAATATATTCGTATAGAAAACGTTTGATTTCAAGATTTAATAATCGATTATTATAATAAATAATATTCGGTAGGTATAAATGTGTAAGCACTGCGGGAATTCACGGTACCTACGTGTTTAACAATAAACAGGGTTGGACTGGCTCTTCAAACCGGCCCGGACTAAACATTTTCACCGGCCCTAACAAATTGAAATTATTTTACATTTATATAACAATAGCATAACAATTGAATTAAGAATCCTTATTGTTATCTTCGTTTAAAATCGACTACAAATTATAATAGAAGAGTACATTGTTATATCAAAAGTTATTTGTATATAATTGTCAACCCTTTGTTAGATATGTAATATCTACAAAACATATTATGATAGGTATAGAGGTCCAAATGAATATCTAATATAATAACATTATACTCATGTATTGTTTTTTAAAATTATAAATCACTGTATTTTATACAAAAATTAACTTAACTTAACCAACTTTTACTTTTACTTTACTTAATTTAAATAATTATTTATTATAATATTATTGTAATCAAATTTAAATGTATTAAACTTTTCATCCAATTAGCATTTTTTTCATTAAATTACTACTTTGTGCGACATATTCAATAATATCTGAATTATTTAATGAATATAATATATATTTTTCACAAGACATTAAAATAAATGCTTCCACGTGTTCTTGGCTTAAATTATTTCTTAATCTATTCAAAATATATTTTAATTTTGTAAATGATCGTTTGCCATTGCATTTGATTTATGGATAGTGTTAATAAAAATGTTTATGCTAATGACAATTCTGTATATGCTTTAGCATATAAATTATACTTCCGTAGAATTCGGTAACAGCAAAATACACAATTTTTACACGTCTTTTTATTTACACGATGTTTTTTAGCTGCATCAGATTCCTCTTCATTTTCTAGATCCAATGTTAAACAAATATATTCTTCGAGTAATGTTTTTGAAAGTGAATCTCATTTCCCAGCAAAATCTATTAATTGTTCTCTTAAGATATTTTTATTCATATCTGGTAAAAAGTCTGTTAAAAGCTCCGCTAATTTATTCATTGCACTTTCAGGTAAATTTGACATGAATTTAAAGTTAGTCGGATGTAGCCATTTGAAATCTACATACATTTCTTTATGTTTTTTAAAATCTTTTTTCTAAACTTCCAATAATAGTATCTAAAGTTACGTTATAAACATTAATTTCATATTTCCTTTGAGAAGAATCGTAATTTATGTTATCAATAATTTCATCATGAAACTTTGGTTTTTTTATAATTCTGATGTTTTTAAAATCTTTTTCAATTCTGAAACGTTGTATCTTCATTTTCAAAAACTGTATTCATGGCAGATGAAAAATATTTGGCTTTTTCATATACGCTGACAAATTCTCTACTTATACTTTTTAAAGTTTTTGTAGTGTTTTCTACCATTTTATATGATTGTAGCAAAACCATTCTTGATGTCTATAAATAATTTGATAATGAGGCAGTTTTTTTAAAAATAAGTAGAAATATTGTGCTGCTATTATTGTGTCAAATTGTAATAACGTTTGTAAGTACACATTAGCATTGAATCATACATCAGAATTCATAATTTCTGACTTCGAAATATTATACAATGTTTGACATATTTTCACAAAGAGTGAATTTTGAGAGTCTCTATAGTCTATAAGATTCGAAAACTTTTTTTATTGTTTTATCTTTGGACCACCATTTTGTTTCACCCAACGTGCTTATAAAAATAATATTTTGACCATCTATTGTATTTTTTCAAAAATTCATTCGTAAATACGATTCACGAACATACACTGCAACTTTGTTCATTAGCCTAAAAAGTGAAATAGATTCATTCGTTTTTGGAGTAACATCTGATACAACTAAATTTAATACGTTTAGCACCATATATAAAGTTGTTTAGGGGAATCTTTAGTTAACCACTTAGTGAATCCATTATATTGGCCTTGCACGTTGGTGACACCATTGGTTGAGTTTTCGATACATTTTTTAATGTCTATATTTAGGTAATTGATTTAACTCATTTGATACAAGTTCGTGCATATCTTTTTATTTACTTGATTTGCAGTTAACAATGGTCACAATTTGTTTATAAACTTGAGTATTTACATATCTGATCACAAGAGAACACTGGTCGACAACATTAATATCTTATGTAGTATCAATTTATATTATAAAAAAAAAAATTGCTTTTTAAATTTCCTCAGATATTTTATGTTTTATTAGTTTAGTTATTTCCTCAATTATTATATTAGCAGTCGTTTTTGACATAAAAATAACAAGATTTCCCCGTCCTTTTTTATTTTGATTTTCGTGCATTTTTTACTTGTATCCATGCATTTATGCACATGGTATATTACTATTTAGTATAGGATCAAATTTTGAAATTATTATTAATATTTCAAGTAGATTTTCATGATTTAATGCAACATTATCTAAAGTATATGATGCTTCATTAGCACCATGGTGACTAAACCTCTTTTGCCCATCATTTTGATTGTCTCAATAATTCGTTCCAAAATATTTCTATTATTTTGTATTTCTCTTAATTGTATTTTTCTTGCTTTACTAAAATAACTTATAATATCTTTATTACTGTCAAACATTAAAAATAATTATAAATTGTTTGTATGGGTTTTGCTTATTTCGTGTTCTTTAATTTTTTCACATGAATGCTTAGGTCCATCATTACAATCTGCTATAATAATACTTCGATCACTTTTTGACCCAAATGCTACACAAATCAAACAAAGAAATGATTTACAATCAATATTAAAACTTATCCATTTTCTAGTATTTCCCGTTTTCTTGTTTGTAAAATATATTTTATCTGTATTATAGTCAATATAGTTCGGTCGATGAGGGTGATATTTTAAAAATATGTCAATAAATTCTTTAGAAGGCTTTTTATAAAAGTCTATTGTAGTTGTTATATCACTAATGTCATTGAAACCTCTTTATTATCTACATCCAAACATTAAGAACCTACTTTTGTAATTTCTAGAGTTATAACAGCTTTTGATTCTATCTTATTTAGTGCGTTTAACATATCTGTGTCATCTGTTGCGAGATTATTTTTGTCATTATTTTTTTTTATAAGATTTTGCAATTCCTCATTATTATTTTCATTTAATACATTTGTAGTAGAAAATTTTTGAAAAATATCACTAATATTAAAACAACCGTCTTCATTTTTTTGTGGTCTCCTTTGTTTTTTCTTTCGATTCTTTTCAGCGTCTTTTTGTTTTCGCTTATTATTCGAACGATCATCCATTTTATTATAATAATAAGTGGGTATAACTAAACGGGAAAATAGTAAAATTAAATTAACTGTTGTTAAAGTTGATCCAACTTATTAATTTAGTTAAAATTACTATAGGTATAGGTATAAAGATAGGTACATAATTAGAATTATTTTATGCAGGTAGTAGGTACCTGAGTTGTATTTTAGGTGCAGACAACCAACAGGTTAAAATACCATATTATTAAAAATTATAGTAATTTTAACTTCAATTATTTTTACTGTGTATTATTACTAAATTATTTTTTTCTGTATAACTAGGTAGGTACTTACTTATAATAAACGCAATGTCCGCAAATGTCCCTAATATTTATACATATGCTTAGCATAAATAAGACGAGTAGGGAACTACTATAATAGTCGATACAAAAACTTTGTTATAAGCGTACGCGTTTCATGATAATAAAAACATAACATTCGCCCGCGGATAGGTGTCAGTTTGAACTTTGAAATCAACTGCACCTGAGCGAGATGTTGAGTGCGGGGCATCCAGTTTTCATCCCTATAACCGCAGCACATCGACAAAAATAAACTATCAGGGTTCTTATCAAAATTCAGGTAATAACATATTTATTTCTGCGAATAACGTATTTTTAATGTCGTATATATTTAAGAATTTGAATTTTCAACAAAAATCAAAATGCATTTATGATACCAGCCCCAATACAAATTTACTGACAGGCCCACCGGTCTTTTCCCAGTGGCCCAGTCCAACCCTGACTATAAATTAACCAGAGAGACATAAATTAACGTGAAGAAAATTTTATGTAATTTCATCTTTTTTCAATCAGATCTTCCATTTTTTTTTTTTTATTGTTGGTTAATTTACTTATTGACTCGACCAATACAAATTCACAATATTTATGATTTGATTACTTTTAGATAATGTAAAATAAATAAAATAAAATCTAAATACACAATCCAAATTCACTTTTTTTTTGTCATTAAACACGTATTTTGGTAACAAAGTTACTATCTTCAGTGCAAAATACGGTCTGTGTAAAAGTAAATTTTTGCGGATTAGGATTTTATTTTATTTATGTAATTTCACAACTTTTGGGTATAAATCTAAAATGACATATTGATTATATTATTTTTTGTCTGAAATTATTTATTCGTACCACGAGTCATACCAGTAGTAACTTGAACGACGGGACGATCGCAACCTCTATATGGATTAAGGTAAAAGGAAATTATTTTACTTAAAATGCAGGTATATGAAAGTTATTCGCATCGTTGTATATTAATAGTTAATACGGTCAAAAACGGTTAGTGTAGAAATGGCTAATATCCATTTTATGAAAGTACACACGTACGTACGGTCTTACAATAGTAGACGAGCAGTTGTGTATTGATCAAAAAATTCGTGGTATACCAACGTCATTCTAAAAAAATGTAGGTCCCAAAAAAATTTTTCTCGCTTTGCTCTTTATGCTTATGTTTCAAACTTACAACTTTCAAATTTTCTTTTACTACATTTTTACATTTTATGTAGAACAAAGAAACTATTATATTATAATATAATTATATTATAATTTTGTTTTTTGATATGAATTGAGCACTTTTTGAATAGAAGAAATCAAGTAAGCGTTTTAGGGCAAATAGGTTATTTGATAGAATTTTCATTCTATTTGGTACTTTGAATAGGTAACTTTTTAATTTTGTAACGTAACGCATTTAGGCCTCGTCAGAAACGTTGCGCGTCTATGTATACCTACCGGCACCCCACACCATCGTTGTCGTCGACCGGCTCGGTACGGTGTTTAATACGCATATCCACCACCCTGAACCGTTCGAACTCGGCGACAATATTTAATTGTGAATTATTTTATATGTATATATTTATTTTGTAAGTGCTGGCCAAGTCTTCCATCTTTAAAATTAACCTTTTACGGCTTCCCGCGATTATGCGATCGCGCGCGCCCGATTTCGTTTTTCTTCTTCCTATCCACCGGCTCGAGGGAACATCTCCATCGACAACCGGAGTCTTTTTTTATTTTTTTGTGTCCATTTATTTGTTCCAACTTTTATGTATACTATGAAGATGGAGTAGTGGCCAGAAGTCTCTCCCGCGGTGAGCTTCACCGGCGGCAATGGATGATGCATGGCACAGCCTGCACATCGGGTAATATTCGTTTTATTATATATATTATATACCTTGGCCGGTATCATACCTTTGATGTTATATATTTTTTTTTCTCTGTCCGAGTTTTATGCTACAGGCTTTCTCGGCAAATAAATTAATTTAATGAAACTAAAATAAAAGAACTTAATACATTCAAAAATACTTTAAAAAACTTAATATATAATAATTTAAATAATTTTTTTATTTACATTTTCGATAGGTACTCTAAAAAATCCTATGACCTCCTTCACCAGTACGGTGTTATACGGGTCATAGGTTGGCGACCCAGCTATACCAGTGGCGTCAGTAACCGTAGTGTTACAATTTTTCTAGTAGTTTTCTTATATGTAAAGGAAACTTACCGAAAATTTTTATAAATTGGAAAGTTATAAATTTTATAATGGTAGAACCTTGAAATTTACAAAAATTATTTACTATAACACTATGCATGGTTGAAATATCAAAGCAATACTTGTTGACCATTTTCCAGTAATTTTTATTAAAAAAAATTAAACAATGAAATGAAAATTTATACATAATTTACAGTTTAGAGTTGTGTAGAATAATATAAGATATATGTGGAATGAATAGATGTTCGTCTTGGATGCTTAGGCGCCCATTGCACTTATGCTCACGTTTACGAACCGTTCATCTTGAAAACAAATTCTTATAATCGCTTCATTTCTGATTCCAAGATGAACCAGTGTGAGCTCATAGATTTTGTAATCAAAAATAACACCATTGATAACATGATAAAATGATATTAAAATTAATATTAAATCTAGTTGGTACTTTAAACTTTACAGACGTCATTTTTCAATTATTTCAATTGAACAGTTGTTATATATCGAGCTTTATTTTCAATTGTTGTTGTGAATTCCACCTGGGAATACTTTTTCAAAATCAATACTTTTCAAACTTAGATATATTATTATAATATATTAGTATGATTAAAATTGTTAAAATTATTGAAACTTTTAAGAGTAGGAGGTACCAATTTGACAATATTGTTATTTTTATTTAATAAAACGTATTTATAAAACAACACACGAATATGATAATAATATACGTAATATAGTATTGAAAAAGTATAAAAAAAATACTTTTACATAAATCGTAACTTTATTGAAATTCTCAAAAGCAAAAACAGAAAAGAAAGTATACGCTATGTAACGGCCGTATACACCGTAACACGTGATTTATTTTCGTAGATAAACGCAATATATAGTATCAAAAAAGAAAGTATACGGGATATAACGCGCAGATACGGCCCGATATATTATATTTTATTATATTATGGGGGTGGGGGGATGTCTCCATAATACCGACGAAAAACATCTGTATAATGTTAATAAGCAATAAAAAAAGTCATTAACTTTTTTCTGATTTTACCGACCAAATGCCGAATAATTTATAGTTTCCTGAATAAATTCTGAAATATTCATTTAAAACGTGTAACCGGGAACCCCTCTAATTACGGCCCTGTGTACGCGTATTTCATGCGAAAACTAGTTTTTCTTTTAAATCGTCGGTGGGGCTCGGTTTATTATTTATAAAAGTGAACAATTACGGTGACCAGCGGTAAATATTACAACTTCATACAAGGTTGCAGCGGTAATATTATTCTGTTTATTGTTATAGATTGTTGCACGTAGCGGCCGTCACCAAGGGGTTTTTGAGAGGCCATGGTCTCTGGGTATTTTTGGGTGGGTGTTGAACCAGTTTTCTCGGCAAGTGAACGTTCAATTATAGTTACAACTTTAACTTCAAATCGTAACAAAAAAATGGTATTCTTCACAATAGTCATCGTACAGTGGGTTTTTGGTGGTGTGTACATAAAAGGTGAAAAAAGTTTAGGACGCCACTAGTTGCACGTATCAATTCAAGACTTTTTTTTTATTATTAATATACGATATTATTATTTTTTTTATGAACTTTAATGGTGTTCATTTATGTTTGCATTTAAAGTTTCATTCCTACTAACAAGTGATACGAGCTATCTCTGTAAACATATTAATACAATTATTATATAATACAATTGCGGATAAATTTCACAGATATTATATATATATATATATATATAGATAACAATAATAATAATATAATATGTAACTAATACACTTACCTACACTAAAACTTGTAAAAAATCTGATAAAATTGTACATTAATATATTCGAAAAAGTATACAAGTATCTAATAACCAGGGTTGTAAATTTAATACACTAAAAAATCTTTCATAATTCTTATGCATGTACTAGAGCTCTGCATTGTCCGACTTTTTATGTATCAGACCAAACCGAAAAATTAAAATTAAAACTGAATCATAACCGATAAAAGACTAAAATAGCCCGAACCGATTGAGCCAGACCTAAATATTTTTAAACTAAATCCGACCAGACCTTAATTTTAAAATTGGAACGGGAAAGAGACCGGACCAATTCGAACTTAATTTGAATTGAAATAAACCAGACCGAACTGGACAGAACGAATATAATAATATTATTAACTTATTTAATAGGTGAATATTTCCCTGAAATATGTTTATTCTTACGTGGTTTTATAGTAAAAATATTTAAACTTTAATTATATATTTATTTTTCTTGATGTATGTGCTATCGTTATTGATATACATATATTATAAAAAATAAATTTTTTTTAACTTTTTTTTTTTAGCCGAGAAGAAATACTTTATATAATGATATAGTGGTATAGTGGTGAAAATTATGCTTAAAAAGGAATAAATAAAAATTATTGTCTTTTTCTTCTGAATAAAATATATGTTCATAGCTTTTATATAGCGCGAGGCCCTGAGCAAATTCTTCGGTTACATTGCCCTTCCGACCGCCCTGCGTTCAATATTCGCATTTTATCATAAAACCGATAAACATTTATTTATATATTTAAAAACGACAATACCGTAACACACAATGCAGTATGCAGTCATGTAAAATGCAAATTATATAAATACCTGGATCTTATAATAAATTAGTATTAAATATTTTAC
This sequence comes from Pemphigus obesinymphae, assembly GCA_025469235.1. Taxonomy (NCBI): domain Eukaryota; kingdom Metazoa; phylum Arthropoda; class Insecta; order Hemiptera; family Aphididae; genus Pemphigus; species Pemphigus obesinymphae. The sequence goes on from JAIPRL010006635.1 coordinate 23,652, forward strand.
ACATAAATCATAAATTTTAATATTCACACAAAAAGAAGTAGGACCAATTAGAATTGAACTAAAATTTTCGGGCGATATATAGGTACTACATTCTTGCATAATATTTCATTTTTCCTGCTGTATGCACGTGGTGGTAGTGGTCACTAGTATAAAATTCACTAGAAAAAAAATCAATGTAACTGCCAAATTGTTTAAAAACTTATACATTTCTAAAACAACGAGGAAAAAACATTTTATTAGACAAATTTGAAGAAACTATTCATTTTTATGCTCAAACACTTATTGTATGCAAAATTATGCAATATCAATATTTTTGTATTTGTATTTATAGCAATATGAAAAAGATTTCAAGGAACTCATTTCTACCTACTAAGTATCAAAACAAACATGCAAAAATATAAAATGCATGAGCTCTGCAAATAACTAATATAATACTTTATAATATACACTATACAAGTATGCCTGTGTGCATTCATTTAGCGATATACCTATACGAAACACGATATTTACCCAGCGAAGGATACTGACGGAATTGATATATCCCGACATTTCATGTTTCAAGTGGTTTTCCTTTATGAACTTAATCTAGTCTAAATATACTTAACGAGTAACTATTAGTTCATTTGTATTTCCATACAAAACAAGAATTCGTAGCATTTACAGTCATCAGAATAAAATGAGGAATGTATAGGTTCACACATACACACACATATATATATATATATTATATTTATGTATATAGTTATTGATTTTTGATAAAAATAAATAAAATGAAATACATGTATTTTGTTATTAATTGTAGGGGTGACATTCCAGAATATTGGTCACCGCCAAAAATATACATGGTATACCAATTATATTACATACACAAGAGAGTAGTCTGGATATAGGCTAATGGAATAATATTGTATCCGAAAAGCGATTATCAGGGAAATTTAGTTCGGTAAAACTAATTTATGTAAATAGTCTATAATATAGTTTAAAAAAATATTTATCGTCATCTTAATATTTCGTATGTATAACAATAATTGATATTTGGTAAAAATTTAAAACCACTGCTTTTATGTTTGGGTACGTTAAGTTTGCTTCCCTTAAAGGTAAAGTAGTGAATCTAACGGAAGGAAAATTAATGTTTGACACATGGGACTTGGGCCCCTGAGCTGGCTTCATACGTAAAACATTCGCAATATTTTTTCAGTTTCAACACGTAGACAACAATTTATTTTTGGTTCATAAAATCTTTTCAGGTGTGATATTTATGTAGATAGGGGAAATCAGACTAAGTTGACAAATTAGTTAAATCCACAAACTGTTGTTTTCAGGATAAAAATTTGCTCATTAATCAAAATATTGATTGAATGAATATCAGTTAGAGTTAATTTTGATAAGAAATTTCCGATTTATGTAAAATTGACAAATTTTTGATTAGGTGATGTAAATATCTCCCTCACCACCATAAGGATTTACCAAAAAAAATTAAAAATATTTGATCGAATATTTAAATACAAATACATTAATCATACTGTACATGTTTTTAAATATCTCGTTTAAATTGTTTAAATATATATTTTAAATAATAATCAATAAAAACATAAAATACGTACACTGCGGTAAAATTGGTATATACAAGTTTACAATATCGTCATATTACACCCCTTGTATGTTACATTTAGTTAATGATTTATATGAATGATTTAAGTACAACACTTTATTAATACAAATACAATATAATGTTCTAAAACTAATTATTAAAAAGATAATAAAGACATTTGTCTTAATTATGTGCACTTAAATAATAATTATAGATTTTTTTATTCAAATCAATTTGCTCAATCAAAAATGTCTACTTAGGAAAGACGACGAATTTTTTTCATTTTTGAAATGTTTAACTGTTTCAAATTTAAAATGAATACTAAATATTCTGTTTATGCTATTATTATGTACACCTGTTCAAACCCGCCACTGAACCTTAAGGTTATCCACTTAACCTAACTTTCCCTATGATATTTACTAATATACGTATGATATTGAATAACCATTTATCTTGATCATCTATTCATATATGCTCACTATATTCACTTTTAATGGGCCTATTGAATGTTTATTTTCGAGGAAGTTTTTTTCTTAAATCCTACATTAAATTTCTTCTATATTTTTATAACCAATAGTTACATACCTAATACAGTTTCACACAGAAAAGCATAAAATGTTACAATTTCTGAATAGTTCTGTGCATTGGATCAAGAATAGCCAATGTCACTTTTTTGCCAATACAATTTTAAATTTTAAGCTAAAAAGTTAAATACTACGAAATTTAAAAAAGTGACATTGGCCCTTCTTGACCCAAGTCACAGAATTGTATTCATTATTATTAAGTACATATTTAGACAAAATTGACTATTATGAAAAATATATTTCTATCATGTTATAGTAAAATCGGGCAATCAAATTCAAAATTAAGGCTAGTCTATAAAAATGATAATTTTACATAAAATATCAATCAAAGTTTTCAGACCATTTCCTGTAATTGCGTAAATCAGCGGTTCCCAACCCTTTATGAGCGTGACCCTAACATTTTAAATTTAACTTTTGGCGATCCCCCCCCCAATAAAAAAATCATAACTGCAAACATAACTTTCATTTATTTATTATTAATATCAAATTGATAAATATGTATATTTATCTACCTTCAAATAACTAAATAAAATAAATTTAGAAAAATACAAATAAAAATCTGATCAATAAACAATTACTTTTTTCAAATTAAACATAGAATTAATTTATACTTAATGACTTCCTTGATGCTGAACACTTTCCACAAGTTCTTCAATGTTTGGATGTAT
>JAIPRL010006636.1:0-26488 GCA_025469235.1 Pemphigus obesinymphae
TTAGGTCTGGTGGAAGAGACAAAGAAAGTGAGTGGATACAATTGTTGAGAAGATTGAGATCGCTGGCGATTCTTTCGGTGGTAATAGTAGAGGCACATTCTTGAAGGCCATGAACTATTATATTGTGCGAGCATTTATCACGTTCAGTCATTTCTGTTAGTAGGTCACACATAGAATGATTAGGAGTTGCGAAGTGCTGGCTATCAGAAGTGGATTAATAATTAAGTGGAAAATATTAAATGTTAGATAGAATCTTTTTTTTGTGATCGACCTTTATAAAGTACCAAGAAGAACCAATTTTGTATTAGAAAGCTTTCAGTGCCCATAAACTTTTACTCAAGTACTTTTAATTAATAAGTACTTAATTAATTATTAAGTGGAAAATATTAAATGTTAGATAGAATCATTTTTTGTGATCGACCTTTATAAAGTACCAAGAAGAACCAATTTTGTATTAGAAAGCTTTCTGTGCCCATAAACTTTTACTCAAGTACTTTTACCAGAAAATATTCAGATATATATTGATAAAAAAATTTAATTATACATTTTTGAAAAATGTACCAGTTTTCTTATAAAATATTTTTCTCATTGATATTGTGCTTTTTAAGTTATATTTAGTATTTAATATTTAAAATCTCTGGTTTTATTATTATTTGACTTATTAAAATTGTTTGTCATTTACATCAGTTTTCTCAGTATTCCTTTATGCTTTAGAAAAATCGAAAAATTACCTCTCTAAAGTATCAATTAGAATGATTTTCTATTAGAAAGCTCTTTACCTAAATATTCCTACACTTCTACCAGAATAAGTGTATAATACGAGTAGATACATACAAAATAAAATAATACATCATTGTAAAACAAAATTGTCAGAATCAAAAATATAAAAATACGGCACATGTATACGAGTAGGTGGGGAGGCATAGCCTTTCTTGCTTGATCCTTAGCTACACCATTGTGATGGATTGATAAATTATAATAAGGAAACTGTACAGTGACACATTTTGGTAACGAAATAGTACTATTATAATATTTATATGTTACTAAGTCTACAATAAATATTGAGGCATAAAATGTACACCGTTTAAAAGATTATATTATTTGGATGTTTTATTGAAATCAGATTTTGAAAATAATGTTTTATTTTTTTATATTTTATTCAATTTAATATTTACCAAATATGCTTTTTTTCTATGCTATGTTTTTAATTTACTAATATTATATTTAAAAATGAGCTTCAAATAAAATATAGTATAACTTCTCATAATTCAAACGGTAGTACAATTTTGTTTCTACTTTTTTTAGTTACACGACATATTTTGAATTTCATAATCATTTTTTTAAATATCATGATTATCTAATAATTAAAATTACTACTGACGTAGTCTATTTTCTTTAATTTCAATTTGTTTGAATTTTTTTTTTCAAATTTCATAAAAATTAAATCTTTTTTAAATCCGGTCTAAAGCGTTCTCTTAAAAGTAAAGTATGTAGTATACATTGTATTTCAAAATTAATTTTTATTACAACAATTATAATCTTAATCAACTGTATTTATTACTAGAAACTAATTCAATGGTATTTTAAAGTTTGTACACGTCATCTAATATAATAATTATTAGTGTTTGTATAAATTACCTTCTTCTAATCCAGAAGAAAATATGGCCATTTTTGATGTACCACCGCAAAGTTGATTAACATCACCCGAACATATAGCATTGCATTGTTCGTCTTCCAATCTTGGGAACCTTGCAGAATCTGGACCATAAAAACCACAATAACATTCAGATTTCTGCGATACTCCTGAATATGGATATCCGTTCTTATAACAATAGTTTGAACAAAATTCTGGGGTGTTGGCAGAAAAATACTGTATGGACCCATTAAATACTCTTTTATTTCGACTATTCTCGTAACAACCCAGATAATAATTTCCAATTGCATCCGTATTTAGTTCTAATCCAGTACTGTAGACATTGATTGCATTATCACCACCACACGATTGTTCCGATGATCCAGAACAAGGAATTGTACATATATTATTGCCATCAGTTTTAGCCCCATTGAATGGTTTAATATAACTGCATAAACATTCATGCCTAAAATACAAATTCTTTCAATCAAAAAATTGTTAGGTTTTATTAATTTTGCAAGAGAATAATGTATATTATATAATGATTGGAGTGAATGAAAATTTGGTATATTCGTAATGTACAATAGTTATTATACTTAAAAAAAATATTCATTATATGTTATCTTTATAAATATATTTCTTCTGTTTGTGTGTAATAGTATTTAAACTCCTCCTAAACGGCTGGGCCGATTTTAAAGACATTTTTTGTGTATTAGAGTGGGTTAGATTATATCCTTGAATGGTTTAGATTCACAATTGGATTCGATAGGTGACGCTGTGAACAGGTTCTAGGAAATTTTTTTTTCATTTTTTGTATATTATAACATAGAACTCCAAAATGTCGACCCTCCCCTATATATTTTTAAATAAAAAAAATCATAATTTCAAGAATAATTGACTATTGAAACCTTCTGAGAAGTTAATGAATAATTGACCTTCTGCAAAAGTTTGTGTACCATAAGTGGCGCTGATGTAAAATTCTGTGGTATTTGTAACTATATAAAATATATTTTTTTCATTTTATTAAAATGAATTAAGCAAATAAAATATGTAAAATACTAAACACTGGGGCAAACGAAGGTGCATAATATTTTGCTTTTATTAGTTAGTTTTAACTATACAGAAAAGTTTCTATAAAGATTAAAAACATATTTAAAACAAAACTATCTAATCCAAGCAGGACCCGGTAAATAAGCTAGTTATTATATATATATTTTAAATATAAATTATTGTTATAATTTATTAAAGTATAAATCATAATTTAAGATATTTTGTATGATATTTAATAAGGTTGAACTATAGTTCATAATATACTTATACTTTATAGATACATTTCAATAATTGTATGTTTATGGGTATATTTTAAATCATTTTTTAAATAAATCAACATTTTTTACGATTGCTTTTGGAAAAAAAATATTATAAATATTTACTATTTACCATTGAAAATATATTTGAAAGATATGTTTGTAAAAATAATATCAAAGAAACCAATATGACGATTTCGAATAAAAACAATATTTGTATCAATATATTATTATGGTTATTTTCAGATCCACGATTTACTGTTCAATCAAAACAATACTCAAGAAACAAGGATAAAACATATGTAATTATTATAAAAATATGTACTATATTGTTATAAAATAAATTTATCATGTAATTTAATATATGTAAAAAAGAAAACCAAGAATATATGATAGTATATTATGGAAATTGTCAGATTATATAATTATAATTGGATCTCTATATTTTGAATCAAATACCTACTAATTTAGTAATTAATAAACATAATGTCAGATTTATTAATTTATACAATATACATTTTAAATTTTAGTACTTATAGTCTATTAAATTTAACTTAATCGTTTCTAAATAAGTTTACTTACGCAGATATCAGTGCTGCATACGGAAACATTCTAGCGAAACAGTTATGTACACAACGTTTAGAAGTAAGTTGAGACATCATAATTTTCCAACCATTTAAAACTGGATACATATTTAAATTGTTAAAACATCCGATATGATTCACTACAATATTCTTTCTCGGTTCTATTTTTATTTTATTTTTTTAAAATGTGTTATAAATATTGTCTGTTATTAGATTTCTTTTATGTTCAATCTTACCCGGATATAAAGTTCTGTAAATGCTTACTACTAAAGTACCACCACCACAACGTTCAGATGGATTTTCTTTACATACAGTAATACAATCATGGTCTCTTCTTTTTAAACTAAATTTTGGTTCATAGTTTCTACATTCACAGACATTGCTAAAAAAAAACTTTACCAATATAATTCATATAATATTTTGATAATTAAAATAGTTAAATAATAATAAATTCCAATACCTTTTAATGGCAGCATATTTAAATCGTCGAGTGTTACAGAGATTCATACATCGTCTGGGGCTATTGTTATTGCCCATTTCGTATGATAAATATTTATCTTCAGATTTATTTTCATCATCATCAAGGCATCCAACATACTTTCTAGGTACGTGATCTATAATGATTGTATTTTTTATATTATTTAAATGTTATTATTAAATTATGTGATATAATACTAGCGTCATAATTTATAACCAGTAATTCCTGTTGAATAAATTCCCAGAATCTTCCATTCTCCACCACAGAACTGATTATTGTCGCCACTACAAGGCTGATTACAATTTGTATCATCAATTTTCGAAGATTTTGAAGGTTGTTGATTGCCACACAAACAACCTGATCTATATACAAATTTAGTGTATTATATTCACGCACATTACCTCAGTGTCTTAAAAAAAGTCGAAAATTACAACCAGGGCTTAAAACTGCTTCCGAAAATAGCAATAACCGTCTACGGTAGTAGCCGAAAAATGTTGAGAACCGGTAACCGGTATTAAACGGTTTTTAAATACATAGATATCAATAAATGGCTTATTGAATGGTTATAAAATAGGTGGTTACCACATTTCAATTAAAAACTGCTTCCTAATTTTAATGGCAACCGCTTCTCAGTTCAAAACCGCTTCCTACTTCTCATAACCGATTACTGGTTTTAAACCGTTTCTAACTTTTTAAAACAGTTAATTACAATTAAAATAGGGTTTCGATAAATATTTATAATATTTATGAATATTCGTCATTTAATTTCCGATCCTAGAGATCATTAAACTTATTTAGAAAATACATTCTATGACAAAGTAAGTTTGGTCGCCATCGCAAATGACACAGTTATAAATAATTCATAATAATATTATAGAATAATGGTTGTAAACGATGGATTTTTTAACAATTGTACTTTTTGTCACTTCAATGTTTCTTTTAATCACGAACTGATATATATATATATATATATATATATATGCCTCGTGAATCTAGTACAAAATCCGCCCAGCATTTTTTATACTAGGACAAAATCTGCTTAAATTTTTTTTTTAATTTGATAAATATTTAGATATCACATTTTAGAAATATAAATGGTACTAATGGCAGGTGATAACGATGATAACTCAGTACACCCTGATTGAATATTTGTGCTAATGAGAGCAATTATTGATAAGAAAATATGCATTGTTGTAAGACGCACTATTTGCCTATGACATAAGGTATTTAGGAGTAATTTATAGTAATACAGATTGTATTCGTAATTATTTTATAAACTGTAAACTGTAAAATGTGAATGGTTATTGTGTATTTCTGGAAAATTTCTTATCAGTTTTTAATTAATTTTTTTGGTTTTTAGTAATTTTTAAAATGTACCAATAGTCGAAATAATAAAATAATCAATGAAATTCATACTTTATATTAATTTTTATTAATAGTTTTATAAATAGTTATAAAGTAAAAAAAAAATTTTATAAAAAAAATTAATATACAGATTTAAATATTGAAATCGCCAAGTTTCAATTTGATAAAACTTTGTCTGATAGCCAAATTCTAATTTCACCATTATTTTTTTGCTCAAAATATACATTAAAAAAAGTTATACCTATTATGAATTATATGTCTCAAATTTGAAAATTGCTAAAAATATTCCATAAAGAAGTAAAAATTTCAAAATTTTTTTTTCTTTCATAATGTAAGTTTTACATATGTTTTGGGTGAAAATTTATATTTTATAGGTCTACTTTTCCTTGAAATTTGAACATTTTTTATAACAAAATAATACACACATATTATCGGAAAAAATGAAATGTCTATTAAAATTATGTACCAATTGATTTTTAAATTATTTTGTGAGAAGCTAAAATGATGTAATTTCAATACTGTATTAAATTTTCTGGTCTTAAGACAAAGTTATAACTAATGAATTTAATAATTAAACATTGAAAATTTCTATAAATATTCAATAAAATTGTTTTGCCTTCATAATGTGCTAATAAACGTAATTGGTGAAAATTGTTAAGTTTATAGATCCATTATTTCTCCAAAATTCGTACATATTTCATACCGAAATGTCAAAAAAATTGAATTGGTATTCAAAAAAAAAAAAAAAAAAAAAAAATGAAATGGGTATTACAAAATATACCGATTTTGAAAATTCTTTGTATATAACTTAAATGGCGTACTTTTAACTTTGTATTAAAAATTGAAATTAAGCCAATTATGAATTAAATGTCTATTTCTATCGATATTTTATATATGTACGTTTGTGGTGAAATTTCATGCTACTAATATTAATATTATAGATATGACAAAATTAAAATTAAAATTATAATAAAAACACATCATTGTAAAACCAATACATTTCTCGCATCGCTCAGAATCTTAAATTTTAATTTATTAAAATATATTGAGAACGCTTTAAAGAATAAAAAAGTGTCTTAGAAATAAAAATTGGAAAAACATGGCATCATGTCAGTTTTTATTTTTGTTATCGAAAATATTAGTTTTTTACAACGTTTATCACGAGGCTCTCTATATTATAAACATAAGTAATGGAATAATAGTGATTCACTAAGAATTATTATACTTATATATTGTATTTTTTCGTCTTATAAATCATTGGTATCATTTCATATTTATATATATATTATATTATATTCATTATATTTATATTATTACCCTTCTGTAACACCAAAGTATAAATATCCCATATTGAAACATATTTCTGAACATTTTTGAGGAGTATTTGTAGAGGACTTTCTATGTATTCCTTTTAACAAACGATTTTTACCATTACTTATATTTTCGGCATAACATCCTACATAAATTGGTATCGGATAACCACCATGTTTTTTGAAATCGTCAAGTTCTGAAAATTAAAACTGTTTTAGTCAGATATTCTATAACTATTCTCATGGAAATAACATGCATAGTAATATTTTTTCAATATGTTTTTGTCCCTATTTGAGGAAATCAGCACTGAAAATCTATATTATAAAAATTAATTTATTTGTAATAATCATAATAAATGAACAAAATAATAGAATTTTTCGTAATTAAAAAGTCAATATTTCTTAAAAATCTTATCTTGACTAGTTTACATTTTCATTGTATTGACTTAACTTTTTACTGTTAATCTATTAATAATAATCCAGACAACTTAATATACTATAGTTCAGATTTATATTACAACTGTAGTACTTATTATAGAAATATTATATTTTGTCGTAACGGATAATCAGGCCCGGATTAAGGTGTAAGCAGTGTAGGCTGCAGCTTACAGTACCATCATTGACTACGGATTTAGGGGCACCAAATTAAAAAATATTATTAAATATTCCAATATTTTTTTTTTCTCGGTTTCTTGGTTGATTTCATTGATCAAAGGTTTGATAACATTTTTATACTAATAATTATAATTTAAAATAAATATAAATAGTTGGGACCAGAAATAATTGTTTTCATTGTATGCACACGTTCCTTGAAGACAGAGGCATGTATTGATGTTATAATTATGTGTGTGTGTTTGCCGTAATCCGGAGATATGAAGACGTCTTACCACATTTGTACAGTGTAACGTTCACTAAAAAATTCCCGGTCCTAACCCACAATTATTCAGAAATTTTTTTTTTTTAATTCATTAAGATTTCACAAAAATTCTATTTTGATAACTTGTTATTTTCAATACGTTATTATAAACACGTGTTTAATTTAATTGTGTTACGAATGTTGTACTCGTTAGGAGAGTTTTACTGGCTCACAGTAACATTTATGGTTCAAAGCGTATAGTACGCATGTTTATGACATATTGTTTTTGACGAGCCTAATACCTACTAATACATATTGCGCACATCGCGTGCATTCATAGACAAATTTACCATGGACCGTGCATATTATAATATGTCTTACAGTATTCTATGCATTTTTTTAGACATATATTATATCGATAATTAGATAATAGCACCGAAAACAACTTACTACGTTCGTGATAATAACAGTGCATAGTAATCAGCCATAGTGAAATAACATTACACCCGCTATGACTATATACATCATACATATACATCATATCGGTACTTGTTTATTTTCGTATGAATGTGTTGAATACTATAGTCTATATTATGTATATTCATTGGAATTGAGTTAATTTTTGCAGAGTAAAAAAAAAAATAAATTAATATGTATATGAACATACGTTGCGACTCGCGGGGCTACCAATATATTTTTTTCTTTTTTCGTTCACGTTCAATACATAAAAAGTTAACTCGTACATGTTCATGTATGCATAATATATTTAAAAAGAACACGTTCACACTTACTTTGTTTAAAAAATAAATAAACGCGATCATCTGATCTTTCATTTTAATTAACAAATTATTAACAAAATATATATTTTTCTTATGTATACTAAAAAAATTACCGATAAATAGAAACTTTAGTTTTCAGTTTATAGCGGACGCAAGGAAATTTGACTATCAAGTATTATATTTAAATCTAATAAGGTTTATAGCGAAATTTCAATATATTTTAATTTAACTTGAACGGCCTGAAAATAGTTAAAATTCCTTAAAAATATAAACGTCATACACGTTCACGTTCTATTTGACAGAAACGAGTGGCGTTTGCGTGTCATTCACAAAATATGAACAAGAACGCATGAACGTGAATAAATGAACGTAGTTCTTTCCAAACACTGCATTTGTCAGTTATAAACATTATCATATTACTTAGTGCAAGAAACTACTATGTAAGCATAGATCTTATAACGATAGATGAAGCAGTATTATATAAATTATAAATATAAGAAAAAATATTTTAGTCGTCAGAAATGATATCACAGCTATGGCAATAGCTGAGATTGTACTACCCAATCCTGCCATCCTGTGATGCTCCGTTAATCCGTTAATCAGTAAAAGGTTTATGAATATAAGAAACAGATATTACCATTTATTATGCGTGCTGTGAGCAATTGTGAACGAACTCCGTTTTATCTATGTATAAGTATATTTAAATTATGGAACTATGTTATATGTAACCAAATTTAGATATTATTATGCGTATGTATCTTAGTAAAGCGGTATTTAAACTTTTCGGAGGAGAGGTCATTTTCTGTTCTTCAAAAAGTAAAATCATGTTTAAGATCTACTATGAAGGAATAAAAGGCTGATTTGGTTATATTTAGCATTGAATTAGAATTTGTTAAATAATTCAGTTTTGATGACACATAGATATCCCCACCAGAAAGCAAGAAAATGTATATAAAAATATTTATTTATTTATTTTTGTAATTTTTATTACAAAATATTCTTTTATTTTTTAATATTATATTAACATTAACTTTAACCAATGATATTTTTTTGAATAATTTAATATTAATAATAAGTCAATCATTTTTAATATGCTTACTATAATATTACTATATTACTATTACAATTATATTTTATTGGTCTTGATGTTTATGCATATTCTATACAGATACTGATTAGAGGCTAAAGAGCCGTTGGATACCGACCCCTGTATTATTATATTACAATAATAAAATTGGTGCCACAAAATTGTACACAGCCTACCGGAATCTTAGTCCGAGCCTGCGAATAATATTTAAACATTTTTTTATGTTTAAATTATTTTTCACAAACAATGTTTAATTACCACTTTAAAAGTTTATTGCAGTAACCATATAAGTCATTCTTTTTTTTTTTTATCGAGTATTATACAGTAAAATATGTTTTATATATTGGTGTGTCGTAATTAGATATGGTTAATAATTTCCCATTGCGCTATAATAATATAAACTTCTTATTTTATTTAGTATATATAATATATAAGTCGAGACTTATCTGATTTTGTAAGGTAAATGTAAAGTGCATAAGAATATGAGTAGTTAAAGAAATGAATATATAAGCCAGTAAAATTAGATGATTAACTGGCATCAATACAAAAAAATAAAAGTAGGTAATCTGAATTTTTGCATACACCTTAATTGTATCTTTATAAGGAACATGTAAAAAGTACCCATCTTTATCACTTAGGCTTCAAAGGAGAGTGATTTGAGGAACTTTTTCTAATCTAACCTTTTGATTAAGACAAAAATATATAATTATAAAGCTTATAACAAATAAACGATAAATAATTTTTACTTTAAGCTTTTTGTGGTATGTATAGTATTTATTGAGATTTTTAGGAAAAAATAACTTGTTATTTGGGGGATACTCCCTTAAAACTTAGCAAAGGGGGAAAGGTGGAATATTTTATTTATTTATTAGAATAAAACCCTTGATAATTTTGCCACTCATTACTTCGTATTTCCTTAATTATTTTTTTATCCCTTAAACACTATACTATGGAAATTAATGCATTCGTATTATTGTACATGTTTAAAGGTTTATATATTAAAAGCCGTATAATATCTTAAAACGGTTGTCTGTATACCTATAAAGAATATTTTAATATTTTATAAACAGTTTTTTCCTCTACAATGTTTATAAAATTTTCGTTGTACGACAAACAAAAAGTGAGATTTTTACCGAAAGGTTATTTTGTGACCTTTGACCTCGAATAACCTTTGAAGCATATGTGATAATGATGGGGAATTCGTACATGTTATTTATAATAATTATTTAGGTGTATGCTAATATTCAATTTATCTTCATTTTTCTGTACTGAAAACATAATTTGACTGAGCTATATAATAATAATTAATGATTTAAAATAAAAATGGAAATTTTAGTAATTATATTTTTCTGGAAATACCTAATACAAAAAAATTAATTAGGAATAAAAGTTATGTTAAATTTGTGCGAGAATAAAATAAGTCTACGTTCAGGTACTATTGAAGTTTATAAAAGTTTTTTTACTGAAAATTAAAATTTTAAAACTATATATTATTATGAAAAATTGTCTAGACTAGTGCTTTTCAACTTTTTCTGAATCTCGACTTCCTATTTTTTTGTTTTTGTAAAGTGACCACTTCAACATCATTTTAATATTTTAATAGAAATTAAATAAATTTTTTGAAATACCATACAGTACATGATACTTTTTACGTTAAATAATATATATTATTTATTTTTCATTTAAATAATTGTACATAATAACTACAATTTATATCACTTTTCTAATAAAAATTTAAGCTATTAAGTAGTATAAAAAATACAGATCTAATTATACATAGGATATCCTGTGTAATGGGGGATTAAGCATAGATAATCCGCTAGATACATCGGTCGCTTCTATTGCGTAACCTAACACACACCGTCCATGCTGCCCTCTTTAATCTAATATAATCTATAATTTCCTTTTAATATAGTCACACTCCTAACACCCCGTAGAACCCTATTTTTATTTTAACCTAACAGATACACCACCCACTAACTTCGTAAACATTATTCCCGCCCCTCTGATGTCATACATCACGTATTTTTCATTTTATTTTTTATCAATAAAAGTAGGTATAAATGCAAATTCATGGATAAATCTTAAAATATCGTATATATACTTATTTGACATAATTGGTAAAATAGCATTGTTCGATCTACAAACGAGTATATGTCTGTCCGAGTATTTTATTTTCTTTAGTTGATTGTTAAAACTTGTGAAACATTATTTGCAAGTAAAAATCTTTCCATTGCTTGAAGGTTTTTTGTGCGCTTGCAAGTTTTGAAAAATTGGATATATAAGTTTAGTGAAACCTATCACTATCGTCTTTGTTTAATAGAAATGAATCGAAATGTTCCAGTTTCTCTTCATCTGTAACTTTTAACTGATATACTTCATATACGGGGTTTTTTCCTCTTAATTTTGATCTTTCTTCTTTAGACCATGAACATTAATTGGTACGTTTAGGTTATATTTTTCGAAAACTTTTACTTCATTCAATGACGTTTGGATAATTACGACCAGTGAAATCGTATTTATCTTCGTGAACTGTATTATTATCTACAACACGATATTTGTTAGCCTCTGTAACATGTTTTGTGAGTATTTACCACACATTTAAATCACTGTTCATCTAGTATTTGTTAGTCTGTTACACCTTTTTTTGTTGGAGATAAAGGTAGGCAATGGATCCACTTATGGGTGTTTAATGATATATTGCTAATAACAATTAATCGATTTTTTCTAAAGTAAATCCGCTGCCATGACTGGTATAAAAATCTTCTTCGAATAGAAAAGTGAGAGATTTTCCTTTTACAATTTTTTCGATTTCTGAATCGACGAAAAGCCAACTATAAAAAATCCTGACTGCTCTATTTCCTGGTGAGTTTTGTTGTACCAGATATGATATATTTAGATTCGAGTTTGGAATTTAATTCAATCGGGTGATTTCGTGTGTATTTACTAAATTTTTCTATCAATTCTGATTTTATAGAATTTAGAAATGATGGATAATTAGTGATATTGATAATATTTTTCGCATAATACCACACAATTTTATGGTTATACGATGATGCAACTTCAATAAAATCAGAAGTGTGTACCATATTCATACGAATCTTTTTAACTTGTTTTTAATACGTATATAATCTTCATTGGATTTTTTACAATAGTCCAAATCATCTTTCTCGACCATAGTTTTAGTATCTTTTATGCTCCATACATTATTATTAATTAAAGTTTTAGGTTGAGTAATAGGTACGCCACACTACATATTCACGCTATAACTGTAATATACAGACTGATCTCAGTCGGTCGGGTCATTGGTTTATATTATATGGTTTATTTTGAGATAGGTTCCTTTTGTTCGGTGGTCAATCTCGATAATTCGGTAGAATTCGGAATAGATCAATATGGATTGCACAAGCGGGTTATTATTAACTAGATATATTATTTAAATTTCATGAAATTATTAGAAAAACGTAAACACGAATAAAATGTATCACTATCGAAAACGATAAATACATAAAAATTGTGTACATTAACGTGAACATTTTATAATGGCCAAAAATATAAAACACTTGTGTATTTCGTTGTAGCACAAAATCGTTACTAACAAATGATCAAAAATTATATACATACTAACCGATCTGACGCTCCAGTATAAACCTGTTGGATTTTGTCTTTTTGTAAACCAATATTTTATAGTTCTGTAATACACGCACCCACAAACACACACACAGTGGTTGATATGGAAAAAATAATAAGAAAAGACTATGGGCCAAGTTTTTAAACAGCGTTCTGGGACATATTAGAGAAAAAGTAATACGTAAAATGTAAAAGTTTCACATTTGGGGAATATTTTTAAAAAGTTTTTAGAATATTGTACAACATAAATAGAATATAAAAAATGCAACAATTTATTTTACATCAACGTTAGGTTATATATTTTTGAGAAAGCATAGTTAAGGCATTCAACTCTTTTGAAAGAATATTTCATATTATTTTTCAACAAATTTTTTTGTATATATTAGGTATTGATGTGGGAAGTGGTAAAAAGGTTTTAAATGTTGTATCTTGTTAGTTCGACGTCAATATATAAATTTATCAGTGCTACTGTGTACATTAAAATGTACATTTCAAGTCTGCCATTATTATTTTCTGATATATAATCATTTTTGCATTTTCATCATTTTTGATATAGATTTCCTGTTCACTTAAGAAAATAACCTACGGGGAAACTTCCCAAGATTCCAAATTGGCGAGGTAAGTAATAATAAATAAATATATTTTATTTTTCCAATATAAATTTCATTGTTATTGAAAAATTCTGAAAAACGAGCAAATATGTCCAAGTTTTTATTGTTATTATAATTTATCGGCATACGTATTTTTGTCTCTAACATAATTTTAAAATAATATATTTGAATGTCACGATAACTTATTTTCATAAATAGGGCAACTTCCTAACTATCACTCGTGATCACCCGGTTGAAATCCTCTGGTCTAGACCAAAATATGTGAGGATTATCTAAAATATATACATTTTAAAGTATATGCGATATATTATATGATTCTTTTGTGAATTGCAGACAGTATTTATTATTGACTCATTATTTATGCGTAACAAAAATTAGCGAATATTGTCACAAAAGAAAAGGGTGTGATTATATTGTATTAACCTTGATATACAGCTTACTATATTTATATATGGAAACTAAAAATTACGACGTAGACATTTGGAAACCGGTCTTCTAAACGAAAATAATATGAACTTATAATCTTAATTGGAGAAACAGGAAAATATATAATCAGTGTCCTTGATTTTGCATAATGTAATTTTTCGTGATATCTAATAATAATTATCCCTATGTAGGTACAAAGTATACTTAGTGATAATATGTATAAGAAATATTAGCATTATTAATAATTATTAAATATTAATAAATTAGTATTTTAAATACAATATTATACATATTATTTATTAAAATTATTTTATACTACTTTAAAATGCATATAATTATATGAGTTATATATATATATAGGTGCACAAGATTTTATAAAAATGTGTATATTGAATCTAATATATCGTTACTAGATTACATACATTTATCAATTTTCTTCATTTTCAAAATATTGAAAGCTATTTAAAACTTAAAATATAAATTATGTTTACTCACTAAGACTATCTGTTATGTACGAGGACACAGAATTCAGAGATCCGCATGAAGATGAATTATCTCCCAGACAAGGTATCATACAGTCGCTATCGAATTGCTTCATTAAAATTGATATGTAATTTTTGTTGCAATAACACGTACTAAAACATGATAAATTATTTTAGAATAGTTTAAAATTTTTATCTCCAAATAATTCGAAAATACCGCAAACAAATTTTTAAAGTAATTATTTGCAACCATACTCATTTTTAAGAAAAAAAAACGTATAGTTTTTCTTGGAGCATAATTCTGAACAAAATTTTGGCGATATGAAAGAAGAATTATGGCGTTCATCTCCAAGAGATAATAAATTATCTCCTAAAAAACATCCCAAGTAATTATAGTTTGATTTTTGTATGGCTAAAAATATAAATAAATGAAAAATGATTTGTTTTATTAATAAACATACAGTGTCAAATGCATTTGAGTACACTTTACCTGTTGATACAAAAAAACAAATGCCAAATAGTTTTAATAAAAGTTTATTAATTATCATTATAAGGCGCCTATCGAATATTATTATATAGAAAATATACTGATAAGTGATAACGTTGACTATCTGCGCGTATTTGTTTAATATAATATCCAGTTTAGAACTGATGGGTTTCGACTGAGTTTTTGTATTTGCATTAATCCCTACCATATCGTATAATTGTAGATAGATGCTGAGTACCTGTTAACGCGAATGCCACGTACTGTAGTCTCCTCTCTCCACATAATAAATTGTGATTATTGGACAATGAACTATGCTCAGAAAATTGTGCTATAAACATTAAACTTAAAATATACTTATAAAAATAATTTTTATTTATTTGAAAATTAAATTTCGGAAATTGTATTTTGTTACAGTTTTATTAAATATTGTTGCACGATTAGTATTTGAGTATTTTTTTAATATATACAATCACTAATATTTTATATACCTACTATTTTTAATCATTTGTATATGTAATCGGAAATATTTTTTTTTTTTTTACGATTTTGGCTGGACGACATAATTATTATTTGGAACCCTGTATAACAAAAAAAAAAAAAGATTTGTGTTTCATGAAATTTTTCGGTTTAATTTTCAGTCGATATAAAAACAGATTGTAATTTATACATAACTTCTGAATCTGTAGTTTTATTAATCACAAATTATACATCCTTGGGTTAAATAAATAATTTTTAAAAGTATTTCGAATACATATTCTGAATACTTCCAAAAATAAGTATTCTAAATATGTATTGGAGTAATTTATAATAATAGTATTTCCTAAGTATTTAAAATAGTTCACAAAATTATAATATTATTATATTAACTATTATCATTTTTTTCCATATATTTTAATAAAATAATACAATTTATAATATAAATCTACCTATTGATTATAAATTATATAAACATTTTAATTTTAAAGTAATTTATTTAAGTAATAAGTGAATAGGTAGGTAATTTTTTTTATTTTTAAGACTCAAAAAATAAGTATTATTCTCTCATTGTTTTACTATTATACAATGTTTTTTTTTGTAATAATTTGTACTATATACCTATATAATATATCATATCACTAATTACTGTAATTACCAATGCTGTTAAATTAAATTAAGTTTTTAGAAAAAAAAATATAAGTGTAAAGTTAATATAACATTTGAGATATACAGGTAAAATTAAGTATTTATTTATTTTTTTGGAAAAACTGTAATTTTTTAACTTCAAGCATTTAAAAAAATTAAAAATCATTAACATAAAATTATTGAAAATACTACAATGTATTTATAATAATTATTATTAAAATCAACAACAAATATATATATTAAAATGTTTAATTACCTATTAAGTACTTACTACATAACATTTTCTTAAACATTTTAACAAATGGAAAATACTGGTTGCAAATTAGTATTCCTAATTAAATATTATTTATTGGTGGGAAATATAATTTCCTATATATTAGGAAAATGTTCTTCAATTTATATTACGGAGAGATTATTTTAAATATATAGGTATTCTTGTTTTATTTATATTTTTAGGAAATAAATAATTCTTACAATATAATAATAATTATTAGAAACGACAAAAACCACTTTATTTTTATTCAACCATTTTGATAATAGACAAAATATGAAATAAAAATATACCTATCAATTCTTTCAAAATTATTTTAACTGAATTTTAATTGAAAACAAAAAATACAAGTTTCAAACATTTTCTAAAAATTTGGATTTTTATTTTATTGTTTTAACATTATCATTTAGCTACACATCCAAGTAATTTAATTTGATGACTTTATAAAAAAAATTTCATTTATTTTATAAAATATAGCATATTTACAATTGCCCCATAAATTTACATTTACTCTATATTTTGGGTTCAAATGTAAACAAATATATCATATTGTAAGCATTGGATATGATTATACTCCAGGGCAATTAGAAACAATTTATCAATAGTTTACAATTTGTGATCACCATTTAAGTAGATTACTAAGAATATACATATTACATATACATTTACCCCAATTTCAATACAGAGCTGGAGCAAATGTGAATAATCACATTTTTCATATTAGAATATATTAGGGGCAAATGGAAATGAAAGAGAAAACTTTTATTTTTACATTTAATCAATTTCTTTTATTTATTTAATAGTTTATATTAATATTTTAGTCTTAATCTTTTTAGTCAATATTTAAAACAATTTAAAAAAATTATTTAACAAGTTATTATCATAAACAACAAATCATAAAATACAAAATAAAAATAATGGGTATTCTCAACATAGAGAAAACTTTTTTTTTACATTCATTCAGTTTCTATTATGTATTTAATAGTTTATATTAATCTTTTAGTCTTAATCTTTTCAGTCAATATTTAAAACAATTTAACAAAATTATTTAACAAATTATTATCATAAACAACAAATTATAAAATACAAAATAAAAAAAATAGGTATTCCTAACATAGCTAATTATTAAAAAAACTTTTTAGTAACAAATTATAAAATGAATGTTATTAATATTATACTATATTTATTGACTAGTATAATTTAAATAAAGGAACTACTTTTTTTTTAAAAAAAAAGTATCATTATCTATGAAAGAGAATGCAACAGCATAATCATCTTCTGTAATCCTTGAATGATTATTTCTCTATCATCTTCATCAACATTTTTAACTAAACAAACATAGTTAAAACGTGTTTTATATTCTGAAACCACACAACAAGTAAAAAAAATCTGGCCTAATAAGAGACCATACTGGAGTTTGATATTCAACTTCTTTTATTCCAATATCATGGGACACATCATCATAACTTTCTTCAAAAGTTTGGTCGAGAATTCCAATTTCCATAGTTTCCTCCATCAGATCATCATCAATTTGTTGTTCAATTGGTATTTCATCTTCTATTTGGTTGCATTTTTTCTTTGGCCTTCCTCTTGGACCTTTGTTTGACTAACAGATTTATTTAATTCTGCATATTTTAACCTAGTCAATACTTCTTCAGTAGTTAGCACTTCACTATACTTGGCAGTTTTCTATCTAGGTTTTGGTTATTTAAAAACAGTTATACATTGAGATTTTAATTGTATTAATTTATTTGAAAAAACCTCAATGATGTCAATCGGATTTATATTAGTGAGAGATTCAAGAAAATTAGAATTGGTATCACTAAAAGTTAAATTATTATTTTCTGGAAAATTAATGCATGATTCATCGTTAAGACTAATTTCAGAATTAATATTTCTTGGTTCAGTCATATAATTAGAAGTGCTTGGCTGGTCAAATTCCTGCAGTATTTCCATATTCTGCAACTGTTCCTGATATTTTATGTTCTTGTACACTTGGAGATCAATTGGATCAAACGAACCTTCAGAAAATATAGACGAGTCAACTGGAAATGTGTTGTATTTTTAAACCCTGATATAATATTTTGAGATTTCACCGACTCTAACTACACACTACCTAAAAGTTCTGAAAATTTTTCTTTCGTTAGTCTTCAGATCCTCTCCCTACCATTTGTTTATAAAATTGTATTAGTTTTTTTATCCCATGCAACTTTTAAAGGACCAAAAACACACTTGTCGAGTGGTTGTATTTTATCAGTCAGATGACTGGGGAATTATACCAACACAATGTTATTTTTAATTGTTGCTTCTAATATTATAATACCTATGTGTGAACAATGTCCATCAAATAAAAGAAGAGCCGTTTGATTTTCTTTATTATTTTGTTGGCGAAGTTGCTGAATGTAATGAACAAAAGACTTACAAAACCAATTGAAAAATACAGATTCATCCATCCAACCATTTTTACTAACAGCATAAAATGTTCTTAAAATAAAAAGAAATATAATCAAATTTAAATTAAAATATATGTGATTACAAATAAAATATAGCTGGATAGAATTGAGGTGAAGTCCATCGAGGTTGAACGGCAGTTCCTTTGAAAACGATCAATGGTAAATATTTACCATCAGCCGATACACATGCTAGTACAGATATTGATTCTCTGCCTGAACCTCCAACTATACGACTAAGAGGTTCTTCCTTTTGACCAATTGCTCGTAGTTTCGATGGGTCTGAATAAAATATACTTTCATCTGCATTATAAAAGAACCTGCATGATTCTGTATATTATTATCCAAAATAACAGCCATCAGTTTTTCATAAAAATCAAAGACAATTTCTGGATTCCTAGCTATTGTTCCAACTTTTTGTAACTGTTCAGGTTTTTTAAATGATAATGTAGAATGTCTTTTCATAAATCCATAATATCAGTCGTCTCCAGGAATACCATTTTTAATTGTGTAACGAAATTGTTTTTCTTAATATAATCTCCTACTAATTCTTTAAATTCATTTTTATCATAACCCATTTTTGACCTGGCTATAAGACATTTTTCTGGAACTAATTCGGTATCGTTTGAAAAAACACAAGACCGACCTGCTTTTATACATGACATTGGAGTTTTTCTTCCTTTTATTCGATTGTAAATAACTGCTTTAGGAACATTACATTTTTTATAAGCATGACTATATATAAAACATCCACTATAAACGGCATTTACTGCATTTTCTAAATCATTTAGAGAATATTTAGGTCTACTGCCTTTTTTCACATAATTTCTCACCCTAAAATTAAAAGAATACAATATTGCATTATACTATTACCTATAATAAATTAACTTGATGATTTGTTAACATAAAATAGTGAAATATAGGTATTAAAACATTAATAGGTACCATAGGTACCTATTTTTTAAATATAATTTGCTGTTCATATTTACCACAAGTTGATGTTTACAAATACCCCGTTAGTATTATTTTTGGGGAAAATATAAATCTTAAAATATTATCCGTAATAGTTATTTAAATTTCATTATTCAAGTACTATTATGTTAACGGATACATCAAGTATTATTTTAATATATAACTGAAGTGTATACTTACATTTTGGAGCGAAAAATCAAAAAAGTAAGCAGCGACAAAAGTTTATATTACAGTTGTAAATTTTGGTAATTTTTACAATAATAATTCATCAACATAACCTCAAAATATTATCAATTAAATAAGTGCACAACACTGAAACACATGTTCACCACTACAAAATGTAACATAAATATAATAATATATATTTAATATAAATATATTTTATAATATAATCACTAAAACTACGACTTCCATTAATGTTGTTTCCATTTGCCCCTATTCATAATTATCCCACTTGACTTTAAATATTAATAAGACCAAAAATAATAAATAAGTACCTAATAAGTTAAGTTAACAAAAGTCAAAAGTTAATTTAAAAGTTGAAATTAACATAACTTTTTACTTATTAAGTCGTTAATGCCCAGGATTGGTAATTTATTCAATAACTTTTAAAATATTTATTTCACCAAAAAAAAAAAATCATTACTATTCAAATAAACATATTTAAAATTGGAAAATAACAGTACTGTCTCACTAAATATTGATAAAAACAAAATAAGATAATATAATGTATTATAAAACATTATGTGCTTATAGAATAATACGATTTACGCTGATGGAAAAATAAAAGAATTGTTTTAAAAAATGTGATTGAACCTTAAAAAAGTGTTCAGAATACTTGTAAAAAGTATTCAAAATCCTGTCATAAATACTTAAAAAAACGTATTTAATAAATATTTGGAATACCTATAAAGTATTTACATCTGGTATTTATAATACTGTATTCGGAAAACTATCTATTTGAAATTATAGTACATCTTCACTGAATGTAATATAGTCATTAATATAATAATCAACAGTATTTAAAAAAAAAATTTAAAAAAATATAATATAATATTGTTGAGTAAAAAATAGAAAAATAATCAAAATATACCATGGGCTCGTGTTAGGACGTGGCTTTCCGATAGAATTTTATCAAAAGAAATATAGTTCTGAAAGAATATTTTCCTCCTTTTTTTTTCAAATCTATTTTTCAGAATAAATATGGATACAGAAAAATATTTTCTGATGTTATAATTTCCATATATATATATTTCTAAGTAAATATTATTTCAAATATAGGTTTCCGAAAGAATACTTTTTAATTAAATATATATCCAACTAAATACGGTTCCAAATAAATATGGATCGGCAAAAATAAATTTCAAGAATATAAGTTCCGACAGCATATTTCCAAAAAAATAAAGCCCTCCGGTTTTTTCCTTCCTTCTGGAAAATCTGCTCGACAACATCTAACCTTAGATAAGGTGAGTTTGCATGTTGTCTACAATTATGGGCCTATTTTGACCATACTACAAATAACCAAGCTATTTGAGTTCTTAGTATACTATAGAATTTAATTAATTTAAATTAATTTAAATTAATTTTTTTTTTGAAATTTCGAAATCGATATTCAAGAAACTTGAAATTTTTACATAGTACCCGTGGGGCATAATTCAATTTTTTTTTAATACGCTTTTTTCATACAGGCTAGGACAACCCTGTCTGGAATTTTCAATACAGCAAAAATAAAGTAACTCGTTTATTTTCCAATATAATAGTAAACAGTGGCGCAGAAATCGTGGGGTTAGTATGAAAAGGTTCTGAATAATTTTTATGAAATTGTTCAGGAGAGCAATTCTAAGTTTTGGATTGAAATATTTTACATTTGAATTAAGATTTTGTTATGAAAATGGCACCAGCTGATACAAATTTAGCCCCCATCTCCTACGGAGGCAATAAATACTCATACCTCCAAAGGTAATAAAACCGCGTCTTTACTATTAGTCATGGCTATCGTGCAAGTATATATTGAAAATAATGAATTTGTTATTTGCCGTATATTATTAGATTCCGGTTCACAAAAGAATTTTATAACCGAAGAAATATGTCAATCGTTAAAACTAAGATGCGCCAAAATATCATGTTCAATCATCGGTACCTATAGTACAGTCAACGCATAAGTTCTCATGCACGGTAAATAAAATAATTAAATCATTGATATCACATTATAAAGTAATACTTCAATTTTTAGCATTATCATAATGAAGATAGAAGATGTAGTCATACTACAATCTATTTATTTAATACATAAAATTATTATATTATTGACTATTAAAGAATAAAAAATATTGATTTAAAACCTTTTTTTATTAGTTAAACCAACGTCAATATTACGTAGCCATTAATTTGTATGTGGAATAAATTACTACATAAAGGTAAATTAGAGTTATTATAGGATAGTTTTCGACTGTATACATCCCAAGAACATCAGGTATCTATGATAATGCTCACCATTTGCCTTATCTGCACTTAGTGTCATTTTTTTTTTTTCAAATTGACAATGTCCAATTTCAATATAGTAGTAGTGATAGCAGTAATAAAACATAATAATATATAACATAAATAAATAATTAATGGTAATAATATATAATAAATTAAAATATGTAATATAATGAAACTTATGGGAGAAATAAGAAAGAAAATTACACATTATTTTCATAATATATAGATAGACGAAGTGGTAGAAAGAGCAGAAATTATATAATTCATAAATAATATTAACAAAAAAATGTGTATATTTATACAACGATTACCCTAACAGTTCATTAATAGGACGTAGTTTTAAACCATGAATCGATTACCCTAAAAATTAAGAATTGGTGTTTAACCGAGAAGTGGTAACCACTTTTTTTTTTTAATACTCAAAGAACCGTTTATAATGTACTCGTATATTTATTAAAAAAACCACCTAATGCCATTTAACGATTCTCAAAATTGTTCAGCTCTTAGTGAAATTGGTTACCGCTATTTTCAGAAGCGGTTATAAGGCATGATTTGTACGTAAAATGAATAAATGCATATAAGTATATTAGAATTATTATAAGACGGTTTTTGAACCATTTTTAAATTTAAACGGACAATGTCCAAATTACAATATATTGATAATAGTAATACAACATAATATAATATAACAGAAGTAGATAATTCATTGTAATAATATATAATATATATCAATTCGAAAAGGAATATAATGAGACTTAAAAGAAAAAAAAGAGGAGAAAAAATATATTATTTTTACATTAAATAAATAGATGAAGTGGAAGAGAGAGCAGACATTCTTTAATAAATAAATAATATTAACAAAAAAAAATGTATATTTATATTATATTATACAAATGCGTGTACTACTTAAATAGTTCATTAAGGATTTCATTGTTTCCAGAAAATATGAAAATATAAAAAGGGTAATTTATCATGTAATTTTGAGAAAATTGGGGAATATAATATAAATTACTATTATAAATGTTATGGATTATTAAATTTTAAAATTAATATGGCTTAGTAAAAATGAGTCATTAATCTTGTTATTTATTAATTTGAAAAGTAAGGTAGTATAGGTAATAGTTCTGTGTGGTTTTAAACATATTAAGTTTAAAATTATTGAAATATTTTCGTAACTCATTTGAAGGATTTTTTGATACATTACAATTATTGCATATGAAGTGAAAGATTTTGTTTTGAACTTTTTCAAGTTGATCACTATGATCAATAATATTATTTTAAGAGAAGAACGGACATGTGAGGTATACAGATATTTGATGGTGAGTGGATCATGGAAGTTGAACAATTTCGTTTTAACATAACCAAATCAGCTAAAGCCTTATTTTTGTTAGCTGATGTGTGTGAATGGAATAATAGTTTTGAGTCGTATAAATACCCACATCGTTTTTTAAACATATAGGTAATAGGCTAATATCTGACATAGCATATTTATAGTTAAAGGTTTTGTGGTTTTTATAATATTATACAATTTGGAATTTGTCTATGTTTAGTAACAGGCCATTTGAAATGCACTATTCTTTAATTGTAATAAAACATTTTTTTAGGAATAAAATATCATCTAGAGATGAAATAAAATTATACATTTGTGCATCATCGAAACTCCGTATGTTACATATATAGAAATGATACTGGAATAATTCGATTTGTTGGTAAAAAATGAGTTAATTCATAATAATAGGCGATTTTCAATGTCAATTTTACGAAGTTAATGAATTAATCGTGCATGGTTATTATTTAAATTATACAATACGTATGCTATGTATTTACTTTTTACACATAGTTGGATATTATTGCGTAAAATAATTTAAATTATGTTAAATAAATTAGGTAAATTGAGCCTAATATTTAGAAAATTGTGAAACTCCTATGATGTTGTCTTTAAAAAATCGTTATTTTTAACAAATTAATTAAGGTACCTAGGTATTATAACACTCTAAAACCACTTTGAAATGTTTTTTATCGTTTTTATTTTTTTGTGTTTTGTGCCCTCAAAAATATAATTTTCTTCAATTTTGGTAATAGGTGTTTTATCTTTAAATTGTATTTAAATGCTATACAGTGTAAATATAATATGCGATTGGGGAGCACTCCTATTAACAGTATGAGGAAGCAAACTTTGGATGTGGTGTGAATTTTCAATGGACAAACTTTAATTTGGAAATGAGAACAATACTCATGCTATACCTATTACCTCCTATATATAATTAAACGGCGTGGTAATTAAATATCATTTATATCTATAACATTATAAATGTATAAATTTACAAATATTATTTTAAAACAAACACACAACATAACATATTCCATATTTTTATTATTAGAATACCTATTATATCATTTCATATACTTCTAAAGTTGAGACAATTTATTGGTCATTTTTAAGAGAGAATTAATTATTTCATACTTCATAAAGTTGTACAAGTTTTAGAATTAACTTGTACATTATTTATGATAATATATAATATTAAATGTATTAATTAATTATTATAAATATTAATAAATATATAATATTAAAATACAAAAAACACATACTATAGCAAGAGAGTACTTAAATATAAAAAATAAGCTAATAAGAGGTATTACGATCAATCAATGAACCCAGTAAAAATCCATGTAGAAAATAAAATATAAATAAAATAACAAAACAAAAATAATACTTTACCGTAATTAGTCGGGGCCATATAAAGTGACTCGTGTGCATTAAAACTAATTTTTAAGACGGAAATATAATTCATAATAAAATTAAATATATACAAGTCAAATACATACAAGTTAAAAAAAAAAAATATATACATACATTTGTATGATAATATTTTATTACTATTTTATTGATAATTATCATTTAGTTACATTTTATCTATTAACAAACGTGTTTAAACATTGTTTTAATTTTATTTTTAAAAATAGACTATTATTATTATTATTTTAGTTGGGACCCATACAAATTTACTGTCGTAGACTTTGAATGCTTCTGTATGCTCGATTACACCAATATTGTTTTAATTTTGGGTGCTATATCAAACAGCATTGCCCGATTTAAAATTGGAAAATTTGAAAGAATAACTTTAGTTCTATAAGAAAAATAAAGAAGTACACATATTAGACACAAAGACTATTATTGGGGGAATAAGAAGGGGTAATTAATCCTAGTCTTTTAGGACCAAAAATGTACTGGTACAATTGATGGACATAAAAATTTGCGGTGTAACTCGTTTGTGAACAGTAACATTTTGTTGACATGAAAACTGACGACTCGAAGGTGCACAACGAAAACATGTATTTCCAAACTTTGAACTACTGGCTACTTAAACTCGAGTGTACCCCATTTTCGGACGAAAAATCGTCTGCCAAGCGCATGTGAGTATTATACAATGTATAATTATACACACGATGTTCGACCATATAGTGTGGTTCCGGGGTGGAAACTGATCGCCACCTACTCGACGGGGTACACTCTTAACGTGCTACAATTATATAAATTTACCGTCTTCTTAATACATAAATTAAATATTATCATATAGATTACACTAAAAAAGATCTAATATAATAATGTTTATCTTATAACAAATACTATCATCTGTCTAGATAAATATATAATATCATATATATAATAATATATAATGAAAAAATTTTGGATTTTATTTGATACTCGTACAATTTCACACGTTGGTGAATCGCTAGCCACCGACTGGTAAATAGCGTGGGAAACAATTATTTCCATTATCATCAAAATTTATAATATTTTTGAAACGCGATGAGGAAAACGATGTTTTAACAACGATAATTATAAAAGAGTTTTAAAAAGTGGCCATGTGAATTTTAGATATACTTATAAAAAATGTTTCATGAGAGTAATTGTTATAAATTCAAATAAATCATAAATGTAACATATATTCATAACCATGAGGAGTATAATAAATAAACAATGGCAAGATAAATTATCAGATGATTTTTATGTACTATAAAATGGGTCTAGGACATTTCGGCGCGGCCATTTCGGCGCGACCGTTTCGGCACGGCCGTTTCGGCGCGAAGACATTTCGGCGCTGACCATTTCGGCGCG
This sequence comes from Pemphigus obesinymphae, assembly GCA_025469235.1. Classification (NCBI taxonomy): domain Eukaryota; kingdom Metazoa; phylum Arthropoda; class Insecta; order Hemiptera; family Aphididae; genus Pemphigus; species Pemphigus obesinymphae. The sequence continues at coordinate 26,458 of JAIPRL010006636.1, forward strand.
AGGACATTTTGGCGCGGCGTTTTTTGCGGCG
>JAIPRL010006637.1:0-26486 GCA_025469235.1 Pemphigus obesinymphae
AAGATAATAAAAACCATAATTAGGTTTATCGTGAAAACATGCGTTAAGTACGTTAATAATAAATAAGCCATAGACCTTAAACTATAATTATAAAGCTACTATTGTTAAAATTAGATCATATAAAATTATTATAAAAAAAAAAAAGCCCATGGGAAGGGCCATGGCCCCTCTGCCCCCGCCCTGGCTACGCCACTGATTATGAGTCGAAATGCGGTACCGTCCGTTATCTGAAACGGGCCTACCGATCGGAATAAAATTACACTTGCCGATTTGATTTTTTTTGTGTTATTTTTTCTCTATTTCGGCGTCCACGGAGATAACGAGTGTCCGACAATAATAATTATCCGATATACGCGATTGGTAAACAAAATCTTAATACATTTTCTTATCGTTGCAACTTTTATTATTAAGTATTTATCATTATTTGCATTATATTTTTTTCTGTTCGTTTGAACTAGGTACGTGTAATTGTATCGAGTGACTATTATAATACCTTGTGGCAAATTCGTATTTTTTCCAGACATTTATAAATTTCCATCTGTGGACAATAGTTGTATAAAACATCGAGAACGGTAAGTCCGACCAACTGATTCACATATTAAGTACATTTACTATATTTTCTTATATCTCATAGTAATGAATTTCAAATGGTCGGACTTTCGTAATATTTTTCACAATTTTAATTATATTTATATTAATACATCCGGGTGAACTTTTATCGGGAGGACTTTCAAACATTTCTACATTCATAAAAACTCGAGAACAATAAGTCCGACCGAATTCACATATGTAAAGTACCTACTATAATATATATATACTACGAGTATAATATATTATATTATTATGGTATTTTTCAAAATTGTTAGTTTTAACCTAGGAAAAAGTTTGACTTAAATTATTATTGTTATTATTATTATTATAGATTATATTACATCAGTTTTGATAATAATTAACAATAATTAGGGAAATGTACTACCTTATGCAAATACATTTAAAAGTTTTAACAAAATGAATGTTATATTAACATAATGTGTCTAATACGTATTTTCTATTGAAAGAAAATATAAACTATAATAGCTTCCGGCATTAGATATATTAGATACATTGGTAGATATATTAAATTTTCTTAGAGACCGAAGGACTACCAACTAATATTTTTTAGGAAAAATATAAAAAAAAAAAAACATTTAAATAGTTTAAACTTTTTAGACATACACAAGTTTCCGTGAAGTCTGCGTAAAATTTTTGTAACCGGTTCCAAACAAGGTTGTAGAATGTTTATAAGTATATATGTATAAGATCGATAATTAAAATTTGAAACTAAAATATTATAAATCACTTAATGTCACTGAAATAATCGGTTGAACACTATACCTATATGCTTAACGAAATATTACACATTTGAAGGTCTTTTGTACTAACGGAATATATTACTTACTTGTGTTTTGTTATGTAATGATAACGTTTCTGTTTTTTGAATTACTTGGTTATTACATTTATACCCGGTATAAGTATAATATATATATGGTTAATATTGTTCACATTAAGGTAAAAATGGCAATACATTTGCTACTACTAAAACGTAAAAATATTTACTATTACGAAAAACGGGAACATTTTTGGTGTTATTTCAACAACGAGTACTTCAATATATTATACTATGTGTGATATACATTGATACTATAAATGCAAAATAAGTTACTGCGTATGAACTTAAAAAACTCGAAAGAAAATTAATGATTCTTTTTTATTACCATGAGCTGTGACCGATTATAATATATAGTTATATGATTTACACGGGATAAAGTGATTTATCGTATGGATTATCCAAAATATGTATGTATTATATATTTCAAAAATTCGAACATAAATGCATATTGTACCGCTCATTTTACTGCGGTTACGTAATCGCCTGGACAACGAAAGCCCGTAGCAAAATAACTGTGGCCAATGGAAAATTAATACAATACTTGGGACGACCGGTTTTTATTTTCGAAAATTTACGATGTTCCGAATTTAGGTATTAATACTTCACTGCACACTAATTCGATATAGGCACGTCGTTTAACTGTAGGGATTATTGTTTACATTTTTTATGGTTATTTTTTCGACACGTTAATAATATACTAATAATATATATTAGGTATTCGATTTTATAACCATATTCCGTGTATTATATTGTTGATAATTTACCGTCTAAATAATGCTAAATTGTAATAGGCGGAGACTGCACGGTTCAGTGGGAGAATGCACCCCACTGTTATACGTGTATATATATGTAGAAATTGATGCCAAAAACGGGATTATAATAACTGCAATATCATTATATTATGTTAACGCCAAATTTAATATGGTTAACCATGCGAAAAACAAGAAATAATATTTAAAAATAGTTACGGGTTTTAAGCGTTAAAATAATGTTTAATGGTTCGTTACTTCGTTCTTGACATCTTCAATTTTATAGTAATTTAAATTTTTTTATTTTAGTCGTGCCTTCGACATTGACCGATGATTATGCTTTCAAAAATACACATGCACAAGTACCATTTTAATTGGTCAAATATCCCCATAAAATGAAAAACAAATAATATCAATAAGGATTTAAAATCAACAAAATTAGCCATTAGTTATTATTTTATAGCTTGAAATTTCCTAATTGATTTTTTTTTTTTTAGCCAATCGACAGCCCCTAAAATATTCTGATTTTCGTACTACACATTTAATCCATTTTTCTCTGAATGACCTTTGTTATTTTTATCATCAATATTATAATATATAAAAATGTAGAATTGCCTAATTTTATTAACACAATTTCCCACTACACATTGAACTTTACGTACTACACACAATTTCAGCGGCTATCAATCGATTTACCCAAGATTATTCATACTTGGATTTATATAACATTGCAAAACTTAATAGTCTTAATTTTATGTTCTTCTTCTTGAATTAATTTTAAATAATTATTCAATATGTAATATTATGTTTCAAATAAAAATTGCTCGTACAAATTGAACGGTGAATGTTATTTAAGTATAGTTTTCACAGTATAAAAATGCAAAAAAAAACTAGTTGTCTTTGGGCGAATAAGTATTCAGATGGTATATATTTAATTAGGTGTCCTTGAGACAGTACGTTTCATTTTATTTGGAAATAATTAGGTGCAATAGGATTAAAAAAATAAAAAGTATTTTTTCAGTTTCTTTAGTAGACTGGATTCCTTAATTTAATATAAAGTTTCAGAACCTGTTCTAAAAAATGTCGTAGAGTGGATGAATTTATATATAGGTACTGAAAATAATGCATAATATATATTATATTCATAAACATTTGGCTTAAATTTGTGTTAATATTATTTCTTTTATTTTTATATACATAAGCATTGGTCAAAACCTTGGGTTGTCTTTAAATACTGTGATTGACGAGGACGTTAATATTTGAAATATTTCTATCATGTTTAATCACTTTATGAAAATTTATAAATCCATTTGTAGCAAATTGAATAATGTTTACTGGGTAAAAATGTAAATTTAATTTACATCAAATCGGTCTGATACACTTCTGACTGTCTAAATTGGTCGAAACGCATTATTTTATAGTCAAATATATACAACGATAACCTACTGCAATAATTAAGAGATTACTGGACGAATTAAATTGGAAGTTGGGAAATGTTTAAAACGCCCAAGGAAAAAATTATATGATCTTCCTGACAATATGTTCACTATAATTATTAATTCACAAGTCTTCAACGATTCTTATACTATACTCAGACAGGCAAATTATAAAAATTATAATAATATAGATGTCATATTCAATACCGGATTTACTTGATTTCCAATAGAATATTTTAAATCCTGTTAAAATTAACTCTATTTCTAAAATAACATCATATTAAAGATATATTTATAAAAGATCTTCTGCGAAAAACACTCTTAGTATCACCTTTGAGTGGAGGATTCGGAACAGATGCACGGACACTATTATCTATGTACAGTATTGGGAAAACAGATTATCACCAGAGCGCTGTAGTATTTATAAAATGGCCGTTCTATTCGGGTTATCAATTTATCATTATTACTTTTATATTACTAAGTGGTAGGCGTTAATACTATTATAAGCACAGAATGTATTTTAGTTCATGCGTATGTATTTATTTTCTTAATATTTTCATTAATACATTATTGTACATAATAATACGATTATCTTTAATTTACAATGGCACTACCTTTAAAAGACATATTTGAATATTCTAATTGCAATACTAGTTCCAGAAATACCATTGAAGTTGAGCAAAATTATATTATGTGGAAAATTAATTTGAGATAAGTTTGTTTTTAATAATAATTATACTACCTAAATTGTATTATATATTATGAATGAAAATTTTTTACAATATACCTAATATATATAATATAGTTAGGTATCTATTCACAGTATTGTAAAAAATACTTTTAATATGTATTTAAATACTTGCTAAAAAGTATTCAAATACGTATTTTAAAATACGTTTGAAAAAGTATCGAAATATAAATAGAAATACTGTACAAATTACTATCGTACCTATATATTATGTTATATACCTACCTATAAAGTTTGACTAACACAAATGACAAATACCCACTTGAATAATAAGTATTGTTTATACGAGTAGTAATAATAGGTATATTTTTTAATTTAATGTAAAATAAAATATCAAAGTTCTGCCCCACCAAGCAAGAAAAATATAATAATATAAAATATAATAATATTTTTTTTAATATGTTTAAGTAATTACACATTAAAATTACATTAAAACTAAGTTTATGCGATAAAATATAACAAAGATATTATAATAATGTCATAAATATCGTTTTAGATATATTTCTTTGTAGGTATTTTCTTTCAGTCAATTTTTAAATAAAAACTAACTAATTTTAATAAAATTTAATAATTACATACCTAGTAATTTAAAAATTTGTGTCAGTCAGTCATTTTACTCATTTTTGTTGTTGTCCAATTTTCATTTCAATTCAAAAGTAATTTTATCAAATTAAAGTATTTAAATGTTTGCAAAAATACAAAAAAATTGTATTTAAAATACTTTTTAAATACTCCTTGATTGTATTTAAAAATTATTTTAAGTACACAAAAAGTATTTAAATACTTGTATTCAAATACTTTACAACACTGCCTATTGAAATGCTTTTTCTCTTTTTAGTAGATTATTTTAAGCAATATATTTAAAAAGTGTCAAAACATGTGCTATACAATTTAAAAACTGCTTATTAATATTTACTATTATGTTTTTTGTTTTTATTACTTATTTTTATTTGTTGTGCCATAGTATATAATAAAAAGAGTAAATCTTATATTAACTTCGCTAATGCACAACCAGCACAAGAAAATAATAATATATTACCCGATAAGAATAACTAAAAATGTATCCACCAGAGAGCGTGTCGTTAATCTGTTTTCCCAATAACCACTATGACATATTTAGGATTTCACTAATCCTAGTTAGCGAAAGGTTGGGAGGGGGGATACTACATTTTTATTATTTCCCCACTTCCTCTAATCCTAGGCACAGTTTTTTTTATATTTTTGCTTAATTATAGTTTCCAAGGAAATTCATAGAAATTACCTTTTTTTGCTTATTTTAGGGGATGCAAATATTTTATTTAGCACCAGGGCACGACTTGTAGCTACGCTACTGTGTCCCACACATCAATAATCATTTTAGTTACAAACAAAATGAATAAGAAATAAAAAGATTATACCACTTTTTTATAAGCAACACTTTTAAAAAAATATCTGCCCCTATAAAAGTTCTGCCAGAATATTCGCCTCCCTAGTTAATAGTAAAGTTAATATGCCACTTCCTGAGCCTGAATAGGCAATATAATATAGTAAGATAAACGAGTCATTTTGAGTATTATTCTAGTCATATGGTATATTTTGCTATATTATATTGTATAATATTGTACCTATGTATAAATTGTATATACCTATTATATTCCATATTAAATTAATTTTGGTTTCAAAACAAACAAAATTGATATTCCTATTATATCCTAATATAGGTACCCTTGATTTTCTATAATATGAATGTGTGATATACATACCTACATTTTACAGAAAAATTTATCGAAATTTTCAAGTATTTTTTTTTTTTTTTGTATATTCACTACAAAATGTTATAATTTTTATTAAATGTAAATTTTTTCAAAACTTTAAAATTTCTAAAAGTTTCATAGGTATAAATTACTATACAAAAATGTAAAAATGCAAATATTTATACGTTTTTAATTATTTTTAATTTGTCATTATCATCATGAAATAAATTATATTTCTAGTGACTATTTGGTTTCAAAATTATTCATTAGGTACTTATACAACCTATAGGCTATAAGTATAGGAAAAAAATGTTGAATAGATTATATTTTGTTTATTTAAAAAAAATTTACATCGCTATACCTATTACACTCAGTGGCGGTTTTATGGTAGAAGTAATGGGTAATTTCACCAGTTTGCCGACCACCTTAATTACCTAATACATAATTACTTACTTATTTCCTAAAATAAATATGTGTAGGAGGGTGTTTCAACCCTTTTGGATGGCCCTGATTATAAAAAACATTTGTTTTAATTAAAAGTTTTTCAATTTTGTGTTTAAACAAAATGAGCGCATTTTTTAGATTTTCCCCAGATGGAATATTCAGTTGCCATGCCCATATATATGCATAAACATTATTTAAATTAGTATATATAATAGTTACGTAATAGATACATAAAGCGTGTTTCGTGACTACCAAATGGTTACTGAATTTTATATGCAACCAGTTTTGGTTAAAATAATTTACAACCGATTAAATGGAATGATTATTATATTTAGTGATTGATAAGACAAAAAATCATAACCAGGTCATGAATATACGCCTATAATAGAACGCAATAATTTGATAACATATGACCAATGCAATAATATAGGTACTTTATTGAGCATATTAATATTTTAATCAATCCCAAAATATACCTAAAAGCTATTTTTTAAACTATAGAAACAATAAAATAGTAAACTCAACAACATTATTATCGAAAACGTTTATCTGTTGAAAATGTATAAAATATCATAAAGCACCCCAAATAATATGGCAGTAGCAAAAGTTATGTGATTGCAAGAGGTCAGAGGACCCCCTTTGTTTATAAAATAGGTATACACCGTACAGTATTTGTTTTGAAAAAATGGCGTTTGTCGTAGACCACTCCCTCAGATGTATACTTAGGTACCTAAACATTATTAATCCGTCATTGTTGAAGTGTTTTTGACATAATTTATTCCAAAGTATCCCATAGCACCTTTATTATATACTATATATATATAGAGAGAGAAAGATATAAATAACAATTAATCTTCGGTGGAAAAATATATTTAATCACTTTTTGTATATAAAATAGAAATAAGTAATTTTTTTAATAAGTATTCGCGACTATGTTGACGTAAAAAAAAGAACTCAATATAATTGGCACATTTCATTACCTTCTAATATTTGTTAGTTTTTTACAAATATATTGGAAAAAAACTATCGAAAATTATTAGATTTTTATTTTTCATAGTATTTCTTAAAAATTGCTTATACAGAACCTGTTAAAAATCGCAGGTGTTACGGCTCCTTCATATTATTAACAATTAGATAATATGGACATTCGCTGGTTAATCTTAGTATTAACAAATGTCGTTAATGCAATGCTAAGAGGATTGGAAGCGGTCATTTACTAAGGGGTTGTGTATAGGCAATTTGATATATTCGCGTTACACAGTGTTTGTGTCAGTAGTATTTGGTCTTTAGTATGTATAAATACGTTCGGCATAATAATGATGGTGTGTTCACTCGTATTTGAAAAGACACTATTTTCAACATACCGATTGTCCTAAGATAAGGATGTATGATATGTGAGATAAGGATTCTGAAAATTGATCTAAATTCATCGTTAAATCTACTTTAGACCGATTTCCCCACTTTTTTCATTTTTTCCCATTAATTTTCACAAAAATTTTAAATTTCAATTTTTAAACGTCCGAATATATTAACTTCATTTTAGGTGGACTTAAATAGTAAAAATCAAAAATGTGCGAAAGTCGATATAAAGTAGACATTACGACACATTCAAATCAATATATATATAATCCTCATCGCATCACTAGATTTATCGGTACGTTGAAAATAGAAATGGTCTAAATTGCTATGTTACATGTGCAATAGAGAAGGACAGACAAACGTCGCTTCCAATTCCCTTAAAGCTGCACACTTTTAACATTATCCTGAAGATCACAACAGCTAGGTCAACAGCCAATCAATCAAAGGTGGATAATGTTAATTTTAAAATGTCAAAAGTTGTTGTGAGCACTTTGTACTTTGTACTCGTATATGTACATTATATTATCCTCATTATATATTATGTACTATATAATGAGGATAACGCTCGTGTAAAGGAAAATATCACGAAAACTTGACGTGCGTATAAATTAATAATTTTGTACAATTATTTTCTTAGAATTTACATGTTCTCTCGCATAATTTAATCATATTGTAGGTAAATCAATTAATGTATTGAATCAGGTGAATAAAATTTTAAAAATTTACTATACTATATTATCATTAAACATAATAGCTAGTTAATATTCACGTGCCCTTCTTGGGTTCTCGTATTATTGTGTTATGCACATTAATGATTTAATATTCTTAATATAACTCTATATTTAATCAGGTGATTAAAAAATAACAATGAATTATATTTTTCGTCATTATATTCATTATTGAGTACGAGTATTCGTATTTGTTTGACGATTTTCCTCCAATACTTACGTATACGAACGCGATGATAACCACGCGGGACGTTTCAATTTGCAACGGGTTGAGAAAAATTAACAAAAATATCAGAACGTCACATCGCTCACACAGTATGTTTACAAATACCTATATATACCTATATATATATATATATATATATACATACCTACCTATATATATATATATATACATATCTACCTATATATATACCTATATATTTTAGGTAATGAAAAAATAAATAAATAAATAAATGACAAAAAACCTGAATAAAAAACTCGGTATTCAAAAACCCGATCGATTCCCATTAATATACAATATGCACCTACCTATATACATTCGAATGGAAATTGATAAAAAAAAAAATCTGCCCACGTCGCGGTCGGTTAATCACGCGTGCTCTCGACCGTTAGCGCCCATGTCGCGTGGTCCCATATCAGCATATTCAACGCATATTATATAAATATATTATAATACATTATAGGTGTATAAGATTATATTCAAATTTAATAGTCGCGACGAAACGGTTTTATTGATTTTTTCGTAAAACGGTAAACGTGCATTCTTATAATGTAAACAGTACACAACTATCGGCACGTCACGTCGTCGTATTTGATATAATATGTATATTTGCCCACTAATACGACGACTTATCACTTCGTCGTCGTATTCTTTACGTAATATTATACAAAGCACTATATAATACTATATACATCCGTGTGTGTTGAATAGACCGTCAGCGTACAGGTCGAAAAAGATTTACGATAATACATGTACTTATAAGCACTCATACTAATCGTTGAAATTTTGCGTCCGCATGCAGTGGGGCGATTTATACAATAATTATAAAATTGAGAAATTTAAAAAAAAAATCATTAAAACGTTGATCCGATAAAAGTATTTAAAATAAAGTATCTTGTCCGTGAAAAGAGTAATATTGAATTTCAGTGATTATGGTTTTTTAGATTTAAGACGATAACATGTATATTATATCATTTATAATATGAAATACGTCCATTAAAATTTTATTTGTATATCAATTTAAAATACTAAATAAATACACGCCATATATAATATTATTAAGTATAAACATTTATTTATAAATAATAATTATGTAATACAGCCAATTCTAAAATTTTAAAATTAAAATAAAATATATTGACCAATTCTACATAAAATAATAACGAAAAAATTTTTAAAAAATGGTCATTCGATGAAAAAATTGATTAAATTAGTAGATAATACGAAAATCGTGATATTTTAGGGACTGGTGTAATAATTATATACAATCAATAAATTATGTAATATTTCAATAAACATTAAAGACCTTTTAACATATTTATAAGTTTAATATTTGATTCATTATTAGGTATACTTTTTTCATTTATGGTAAAAATAAAAATAAAATCATACCTATAGGTAATTTTAATGAAAATTATGTTTGTATAAATAACTTAAAATTAACCTATGAACTTCATCGTAATAATTATAACTACTTGATATAATATCATTAACGTTATAAAAAAAGTTCCTGAAGATTGACGTGAATATTCAAGGTGTGATATCAAAATAGCGAAATAATAAAAAGAGTGAAAAATTTAAGATCGTAAACTTTACATATTTAATATTATAATATGAAAAGTAAAAAACTATTGAAATTAAAATAAATCGAAAATACCTTTTATTTTTCGTTCTTTTTTAATTTCGACTTTTTTTTACTTTCACTCATATTGTTTTCACGGCTTCTTTCAGCTCCATATAATACTATTAGCTTGTATACAACACATAGCCATAACTTATATAACAAGCAGTTATAATCATTTTCACTAAGTATATACAAGTACCTATATAATTTCCTCCAAAATTACAAAAAAGATCGATTTTTGTTTTCACAGAAACTATTTCAAATTAGCTTATCGTTTTATCTTTTCACAATAGCCAGAAATAAATTATGGTTACCATAGAAAGTTCTCTTAGTAGTAATAACCCTTAATAAAAATTATTTTTATAGAATTAAGTTAAATATTTTCGATATAGAAACAGTAAAATATATTTACACACATATATATATTATATACATTATATCTGTATATAATTTTTTTTTTTTTTTGTGAATACGATGCAAATATTATAATATATATTATATATATATAATATATTGTTACGTATTAAATATTTTTATAAATATTTAATAAATAAAATTATTTATTAAATTAAAAAAATAATATTATAAATAATTATAGGATTTTATAAATGAAAACGTGTACATTTTCATAAAAATATAGTTTTTAAGCATTTATAATTTATATCATAGAATGCCATTTAAAAATCGAAATTGAATATAATTTTAACAAATACAAGAAGGAAACCAAAATGTTTAAATTGTGAAAAAATATAGAATTGAGTGTATAAAATACTTTCTGAAACAAATTTCATAAAAATCATTTATACTTCCTAAGACAGCCTGGCTCGCAATAAAAAAAACCTGTATATATAAATACAATTATTAACTACTCATATAAAAGAGAGTATATTAAAAATATACTCTCGTTATAAAGATTATATAGATATAATAATATAAATAATATTCAAATTTCTCAAGTTTTATTAAAAAATAGAGAGCTAATAGAGAATTGGGTACTATACAAACACATGTAGATATTTAGATAGTATTGGCATGCCCATTGTCTCTACTTTAGAAATAAAAAAAAATTAAAATTATTTAAAAATGTGTACGAATATCTACTAACTTTCAAAAAGTACTTATAATATGTAATTATTTTTGTAGTCAAGTAGGTATACTCAAATATTGAAATATGTGTGTATATATATATATATGTATAAATATGTATATATCTGTATTTTGGAATTTTTGATACTTATTTTAACATTATCTTTTAAAAATAGGTATTGAAGCAGCCTCTACATAGATTACAACTTTTAAAAGTATTAATCGCGTGCCCCTAGAAATGTTACAATTCAACCCAAATTTTCAAACAACCATCAAGTCAACCTGTGAACACCAGATGAAACCAACAAAACATTATTTTTCTAGGTCAGTTTTGTGATGATCTCGTTAAATATTTATAATAATAAATTTATAATTTAATAAAAATAATAAAATAATCAATAATAATTCAGGGATTTTTAGAATAAAATTTTTCTTTTGATCATATGCAAAATATGTAATTGTGACATCCTTCTTATTCAGGATTCAAAAAACACATAATGAAATAGACAATTCAGACCTATAATTGTAGAAATGAATTCAGTGTTTGGAGGGCCACATAGACATTATGGAAGCAAAATATGTATAAGACCTGACCTAAGTGTGCAATCAACACCGTTAACAGAATCAAATAATATTGAAATTCTTATCTTCACACTCTACACCTTGCAGTTAGCTATTACTTCTGTATACAAACCACCAGATACCAATTTCACTTTCAATGACCATATACAATTTTTATTGGAGATTTCAACTGCCATATGACCATTTGGAGATACTACGAGACCGAAGCTGTTTCTAGCCTGAAACTAGAAGCTATAACTCTAAAAATAAAACACAAAACAAAACTCCCTGCGTCTTTCAACAGTAGCCGATAGAGATGGCATACAATCCAGTCAATATTTTTTATTAACAAGAAACTAGTATCATAGGTAGATTATTTCTTGGCAGACCCACTCGATGCACCCAACATAGACCCATTTTGTGCATCGTTAATACTGCAATTAAGACAGAAGAGATACGTTTGCGAGGACGATTCAATTTTAAAAAGGCCAAGTGCATTGACTTTCGTGAACAACTAGTTAAAAGCATCGAAGAATTATTGCCATGGCCTAAAATGTATGATGATTTCATTAAACTCGTCAAAAAAATTTCAAGATAAACATCCTAAGAGGATGCTGAATTAGAGGATTTACTGGAAATTCCAAACCTTTGATTAAACGATACCAAAATCTGTTTGATCAAGATCCGTTTAATTAAGTTACGATAAAAAAATATGAGAAGATTTACAAGCTATAGCTGAAAGTTATTACAATGGTGCGAACTGATCGAAAAATCTAAACATGAAGCGAATCAGTCGACGAGCCTGAAGTCTTCTTAAGAATTTAAATTGAGGTCCAATAAACGTTAACACAATCGAACAAGGATAACAGCAGACCAAATAGCCACCCAACTCTTGGAACTTAGAGAATGGTAAAAATAAAGAAAACAAATTTAAATTATTAAAATACTCCTAAAGAAAAAAAAGGAAGAAATTTTTCTTCTCATTATATTTACCATAAATTAACTGAATCAATCAATGAAAATCCTGAAATTATACAAAACTGCAGGTATAAGCGACCTAAAAGCCGAAAAAATCAAGCAATTTGGGCCTAGAACACGGAAATGGCTTTTACAAATAATAAACATCTGTAAAGAACTTAATATGGTAATATATATATGGTTAAACCTAAGGTATGGAGGAAACCAAGTGTACAAACTTTAAATAATAAAGAAGGAAAATAAAAGATTCAGAAAAAACACAAGAAGAAGCAATGGCAGAAGATAGTAACCAAATGTGAATAATCTACAGAATAGGACACTAAGCAGAATAAAAACGGAGATACCGAAGTTTAAAACAAAAAATTCTGAAGTGGGAACTATTAGGTAACAAAAACATACTATTTGAATATGGAGAAGATCAAAATCCATCTAGCACTCTACTTATCTGCCCATTGCTGCCTGAACCTTGTATACAGATAACATAAAAAAACAAATGACAAAGCTGTCATGGTACAACATTTTTTAGGGTAAGGATATTTAACTTGGACACGGAAATGAAATTAATAAACAGTATCCATTACAAGACTGGTCCACGAATCGATAAAAAAAAATCAATAATAAATTTGTTTTATTGCTAATTGACTATTCTGATTTACTCAAATTACGTAAACAAGATAATGAAATTATTACTTACAAAACCATTAACAATTGTGTATGTAAATAATTAAGTCTAATAATATTCATGAGACCAATAATTATATTGGGGATACAATATTCTAGTACAAAAAAATTGTGTATCTAAAATCTAATAACTAGACTACAGTTTTAAAATTAAAATTAGTTCATTAAAAAAATTGAAAAATAATCGATTATTGTCCATTTGTAAAAATACATATACCTAACTACATATTTGATATATAATTTCTATTTTTATTTTTTTTAATTACTTATATTATTTTAAAATATTTATTTATTTATTTACCCATAAAAATATTTAAAAATGTAATTTCAAGAAAAATATCTTGCTTTATTAGATATTACTTCAATTTTGCAATAAAAATCTGTTTTTAATTATAATCGATTTTATGTACTAAAATTTTATTACCACACTTGTTGTGTACTTAATAATAATTATAACATATTTTATTAGGTTATTTATAATATTATTCAATAGATTACAAACCCATGAGAATTACACGTGGATACCTATATAATATATATATATGCATGTGGTTGAATTAATTTATGCATGTAATATTCATATAATGTCAGAAGAAACATTCTTAATCATAGGTTATAAAAATATGTACCGTAAAATAATTCAAAAATTTTAAGTCCTTATGTAGTCTACGTTGAAATAATTATTATCCTGTTTAATATTTTTTTATTTACGTAAAAAAAAAACTCAGAACGTCATTAAACATTCAGTCATTATCATTATTATAGTTTATGTAATATGTATATTATATTATTAAGTATATAAATTAGTATATATATTTTTTTTAATAATTTATACTATCACACAACGTAATTAATTATTTTAAAATCTACTTTGAAATTATTTAAACATTGAAAAGTAAGAATAAATTTCAATACAAACGATCATACACTGCTACAGCCCTAACATTTTTTTCATGTATTGTATCTATGATTTCAATCTGAAGTTAATTTTTTTTTTTTTTAATTAAATTATTATTATTCAATAACTTGTATTGGTTCAATTTGATTCATTAAAAAAAAAAAATAAAAAAATAATTTCAAACTATTTTAAATGTTCAGTGTTCATATTATGATTGAATAACAGCTTGTATAATTAATTATACAAATGTAGGTATAATTATCTCGACAATTTTGCATACATTTTTTGGTGTCTAAAAATACGTAGTAATGCAATTATTGATTACTTAATATTTTATATAACCTAATAGTACAAAACACGAATAAAACATTTGTACATGTTTTTTGAAATCGCGATTATTTGCTATTACTATATATTCGTGATACTGATTAAAACATATTATTAACCTACCTTTTCATTAATTAGTATTCTATGAATACATAGTGATTTTTATACGTATATTACTATAATTAAGTACTAACTACTAAAACTCTAAAATAAAATTAATAATTAAAAAATACAAAAATTGTCTTGCCAAGTAATAATTGGGGGTTTTGTACTTTATAAAAGTCGCCCTGCGTGCCGTGCAATAAAATGCATGATACAAATAAATATAAATAGGTAATTCACATTCCTAAGGACAAATTATGGTAAATACGAGCCAGTATCTGTTGGACTGTAAACACTACAGTACAGCTATATATATATTTTCCACCTATAAGGTCACCAGCTATTTAGAATCGATAATTAGACTTTATTAGGTATAATACTTCTCGAATCCACATCGTGAAAATTTTTTAATGTTTTTTTTATTTTTAAACATATACAGTAATGATTGTAAGCTATGCGAAAAAAACAATAATCAGTAAAAAAAACTACTAATTAAATATAGTAATTATGGTAATTATTATAAATATAAAAAGTTAATTAATTTGAAACTTTATGAAGATTTTCGCTTTCAAAACATTGTTATTTTTCGTAATACAATTTTTTGTAATAACATTTTCAGTCATTATATGTAGATATATAACAATATGACAACTAATAAGTAATAAGAAAACTATATGAAATATTTAAAAATGTTTTTGTTTGCATTTTTTCTATAGTTGTAACAGTATCCAAAGCATAGACATTCCCAGTGGCGTTTTTACGGGGGAGGGGGAAATCGAGAGATACTGGAACCAAAAAATATTGAATTTAAAAACTTAAATATCAATAATTAATTTTTGTCGATAGAGTTTTTAAACAATAATAATTAGAAATAGAGTGTGATGACTGAAAAGAGTAATAATTATTATAATGCCCTAAGAATAAATATGACTAAATTTTGGATTCTGAACGGTGCAAAAATATTTTTTCGTTTTTCGATAATGTTTATATGTTTTATATTTTTCTGTAAGCAATTTATCGACCAGAACACTTGACTTCATAACAGCCCCTAAAATTGCGTGTATTATGAAAAATTTAATGTGTAGTACGAAATTAGTAACTGCGTTAATCAAATTCTACATTTCTACATATTATAATTTATAATGTTAATGATGAAAGAAATAAAAAAGGTCATTCGAAGGAAAATGTATTGTGTAATACGAAAATCAGAATATTTTAGGGACTGTTTCATATCTAATTTTTTCTTGCGTACCCATTGTTTAGCACATTTCATTAGAAGGTATTTTTTTCTAAAGAATAGTGTTTTAAACAAATATTCGAGTTTCCAAATGATTTATTTACCATTTAAAATTATTTTACAAATGTGCATGGAGCTTTTTGCTAATCAAAATTTGATAAACTACCTATATTACTATTAGTAGGCAGGCCGTGATTCTTAGGTACTTTTATCATTTGTTAACCCTCAATTAAATTTTGGGTACTTCTCTGTAATTATATACTTTAGGAAGGAGAGTTGACTTAAGGTAATATATTTTGATTATCTTGACTATAATCTTTTAGTATTTTAGGTAATCTAGATAACAACTAGACATCTTGAGTGGTAACCCAAATACAAGCGTCGAATTTTCAACACGCAATTTTAAGTATACAACATTTTAAAGAACACAAACTATACAATTTTATTTTTATCAAGCTATCAAGCTTAATATCAATTTTAACAAGTTATATAGTTAAATATATGTATAGACAACATAACTTCATTTATAAACTGCATATTATGTTCACTGAATTGAAAAATAATATATATTATAGAGATTTTAATTTAAGAGACCATTACACACTCAATTTCTAAAAGGGTATAGTTAATTTTAACTATACTTTTAGAAAAATAAAAACTGAACAATTAAATGACGTTTCAATATTATTTAAATTTAATTTACTAGTATCATATATCATATCTATATCATAGCAGCTATATACTACAACAATTTTTTTATATTTTTCGTTTGATAAACATTTACATAAAATATAAATTACTACAATACTTAGATATGAAAATTTTAAATAGGTCGTATATTTTTTTTTTCATTTATATATATATATATATATATATTAACACCTAAAATTTATGATCGAAAAATGTAAAAATTGGTAGGTATTAAAATTTTTTTAATTTTTGAGGGTACGACGCCAGTTTAAAACATGGTTTTTCTTTATAGGTCTTATGTATAAATTACAATAATATTTTAGAGAAATTTTATCCCGAAAATAAATGTTTAACGAATATTATACATCATAATGTTCTTTAAATGTTCTTTGAATCAAAAATTCCCAAAAAATATCATTATAGCATTCTGAGCATTTTATTCTGTATATTTATGAACGTCCTGATTCTTGGTTCTGTTTAGGAATGTGTACGATTTCATCACTAATTGTAGTTACTTTTATAATATTATATACCTATATATGGTTAATTCACTACTTTAACATCTAAACATATTTTTTCTGACAATTGCCTACAATTATAACATATATATAGTAATGATAAAAGTACACATTATATATAATTTTAACTCGTTGATAAGAATAATTATAAATAAGATCTTGAAAAAAAGTACCGAATACCAATCCCGCCGTATGTGGTAAAGTGCATTACGGATTGCCTTATAATAATATTACATATTTCTAGATCAAAAATGTAATCTTTAATAAGAATAAATTATATAAATTAAAAATAATTTACCGTTACAATATAGGTCCATCAAATGTAATACAATGATTGAAATTAAAAATGCCTATCAAATCGTTACGCAATTAACATTGTTAGTATAGGTCCTTTAATAGTATGTGAAATCACGTATTTTGCACTTCAAGATTATAAATATTATCTATATAATATATTTCAATAATTATAAATTTATAATAAATGAGATTAAATATTAGAAAATGGCCAATAAATATGTAATATAATATATCTACTCAACATATTATAGGTTGTTAACATTTCAGAAAAACTAAAAAAATTATTTTGAAGGGGAAAAACCATATATTATTGCTTTGTATATGAATTATACAAATTATATAATTGTTTTATGAAGTTTTGTATGAAAAGCGTTTACGATTCGAGATATCACCGAAAGACCGTATAGTGGCTTGGGCTACTAGTTTACAGCAACTGGAGTTGGATAAAGACTATATAGATAATATATCCATGTAAGATTACTTGTGGAATTTATCAAAAGAATAACATATAAAATATATTATGCATAATTGTTGGCGGATAAAATGTATATACTGACATTTTTAAAAGATACATATGAATACGAGAGAGTAGAAAAAGCTGCTTATTATATCACCTGAGGTCATCTGTCCGTCCGACCGTCGATCCATCGATTCTATTATTCCGCGATACCGTAACGATTTGCCGACGAGATTATACACGCGGTATTGACCCAAACGTCCATCAGACTGGCGGATGCAGCGGACTTGGTTCATCTCATTATACGATCCGCCGACTTAATCTGGTCCATTCATCTGGGCTTTCTGTTCATTAGATGACGTCTCGTGTTCGTCCAATGATGCCATGTCGAAATCCCACTGGCTTAAAACTGAAAGGATTCCAACATTTTTCGAAATATATTTTTTTATATTTCACCATTTAAGACGCACATTTGTAACTGAAAGCAAAATATTTACATATTGTAAGTTCGGGTTGATAAAGAAAATAATGAAAAAATATTCTTTAACTGTTCTAAAAAAAAATTTTACAAATTTCAAAATACCACAATACATAATCCTTTCGATCTGAGCCGGTGAAATGTTGAAATGTTTTCGTACGGACTAAAGAGTTATCACGCCAGTAGACAACGTTCGTATGTGCGAGAGATGAATTCGAACCTGGAAGATTCCATGTGGAGCTAAGGGCCGGTTAGGGTGAACTTTGACATAACAAATTCGGGGGCGGCACCCTCTTTGGATTTATTTTTATTTTTGGGGGAGCATCCTGTAAGAATTTCCACTCTGTGTGGGACGAAAAACGAGATATCAAACTATGAATTCGATCCCCCAGCGTCGTCGCGTGTGACCCAAACAGGTCCGAACGGGTTATAGACTTGGGAACTAATTCAGGATTTCGCTCGTGTCTGCACAAGACGTCAATTATTCATATATGAAATGGTCCTGAACCAATATACTAGTACATAATACTGATATCTTGATAAACATAAATAATTTCTCTATTCTTATCTCAATAATAATAGTAATTATAATTATTATTATTATTATTATTATTATTATTATTATTATTAGGTATTATTATTATTCAATGGCGCAAACAGGAAATATTTATAGGGGAGGGTTACAATGTATACATTTATACACTAAATAATATGAATAAATTCTAAATAGTAGAAACATATAAACTACATATTATATTAAAATAGGAGCAAATATTATACACACATTTGTATATTTACATGTAAAATAACCATAATAGGTATAGCCATTATTTCTACATTTTACATTAATGAAAAAAAAAGAGATTTCTGTGGGGGAGGGGTTGTAACTCTCAATCACCCCTTGGTTGCGCCACTGTTATTATTACACATTTAATGATTGAAGCACAAAATTAAGTGTAAAAGTATGCATTATTGAAAATAAATATGTTTTAATAGCTTGTAAGTCGATTAAAATATTCGGAACAAAAAAATTGAATAATTCAATGAGGGACAATTTGAATATTATCTGAATATTATCCATAATAATATGACAATAATAATTATTGGTAAATAAGATTCCTAAAAACAAGTTTACTATAAATTTTCTTTTAACAGAATTTGAAAAATGATTAAAAAATAAAATATAATGGCTGAGCCATTGAGGTAGGTACCTAATAAAAAAAAATTGCAGTTTATCAATAAAATTTTTATATATTTTTTTTTATTTTATTTATTTTTTTATTTTGTTTTTTTGGTGGTTCGATTAAGAACTATTTTTGAGTCAATTTAGTCCATAACTACAATTCGGAATTTAGTTTATATTCAGTAATTACTTATTAAACACTATTTCTATAACTGTATAATTAATTTTGATATAAATTATGAAAAATGCATAAACAATAAAAGAAATTATGTATTTAATTTTATTTGTATATTTATGTATTTAAATTAATTAATTTGTAAATAAATTAACAGAAAATGTAAATAAATTTATAGAAAATGTTTATTTAATTATATAAAATAAAATAAAATTCGATTCTATTAATAAAAATTTGACTACTTTTTTATAGGTACTTCTTTATTTTTTTAATACAGTCCTGTCCTGTGGCTAATTAACATATTATAATATTATATTAATGTTTATATGGGGATACATCGATTCCATCAGTACCAATTCTACCACTTCAGGTAGACCTTCAAAGACTTATATCGATTCCGCCAGCATAATTTTATCTACCAAAGATCGATCTAAATTGACTTATTGATTCCGTTAGTATTTTTTCCGAAAATTAAATATCCTGTTTCGTATAAAAAATATATGGTATTTTCAATCGACCAAACCATACAAATGGCAGACAAAGATATTACATTATAAAATAAAATGAAATTTTGATTATTGAATTAAGTTAAATTTTATGTAAAATAGTATTTAAAAGTTGTACAATTTTATAGTCAATGTTGTTTAATTGTATGATATTTGAGTTATGAATATATTTGTATATTTTGTGAAATAACTTGGCAAGTCCCAAAACCTATTTATTTTTTTTTTTTTTTTTCACTAGTGACGCTGGTGGTACAGTACACGGACTTTCTATGGTGTTCCATCTCGGATGTGGATATCCTAACCTAAACCTCAAATTAGTATCCTGACCATGTTCATTCAAAGACTAAAAGAACAGTACCCATAGCCCCCATAGCCCCCTGGAGAGTACCTACTCTCCAGCTTAGGACTCTGTAGATTTCCTCTGGAATTTTCTGTGCTACTATAGTGCGTAACCAGAAATTTATTTGGTGGGAAGACGCTCGAAGAAGTTGATAATTTTTTTTTTTTTACTCGTTGACTTTTTCGGGGCTGTATAGCCACAAATGGGTCGAAATAGTTTAAAAGCAAAATAAAAATCTTTAACGAGGGTCTATAGTTAAATGTTTTTTTAGGAAATAGGCATTGATTCTGGCATTATATTAAAAATATTTATACTCTGTAAAATACCCACCCCTAGATAAAAAAAAATTTTGGTATGGGCCATGCCTCCGATGTCCCCCTCGTCTCTCCCTACCGTCAATATGACACTCAAATATATTAATATATATGAGTACTTGTGACTATTTATAATTATTATATTATATACCCAAAGTTACAATATTATACACTTTTATTTTGCGTATACGTATTTCAACAACTAAGTTGTCATCTTCAGCGCGTAGGTACCAACAACGAACCCTTTTTCGTTTTGAAGATGACAACTTAGTTGTTGAAATACGTATACGCAAAATAAAAGTGAATAATATTGTGACTTTGGGTATATAATATAATAATTACTGAAATATAGGTAACAAGTAGTACAACCCGATAGTAAAAAGCGGAAATATAAGATTTTTACGACTGAGGGTAGATTTTCAATTCTATCTTACTGAAAATATCCGTCAATAAATAAAATATCACAATATATTTATATAATAAACTTAATCAAATGTTTATATTTTGAGCTTAGCATGGAATATATACACTTTTTTATGTAGAAGGAGTAAATTAAGTGTTTCTAGGTGTAGAGCAGTGGTTCCCCACCCATTAGACGTGGACAGCATGGTACTGGACCATAGACGCTGGTAGATGACAGGGGTTGGCAACCTGTGGCTCTTTAGGATATACATCAATATACTATACATAAACGTCTAAATTTCTGGTTAAAATAGTGATATTTAATCAATAATAACCCCACCATTAATACCATTAACGCTATCGCACAATTATATTGAATGTAGTTTAATAATCTAAAATTGTAGGTAAAATCTAACGGATCAGAAATCCCTTTGAAGAATATTGAAAATTGAAAATATCATCAACTCTTGTTGATTCACTAAATCAACAAGTTTATCAACTTTGTTGATTGACTCGTTGATTGAACTATCATGTGACCAGACTCTACAATTGTTGTTTAAACTACTATTTAGTCCCGTTCTAGATAAATGTTCGGCAAGACTATCCAGCAATTGCTAAAATCGCATTGTAACACTTAATGGGCTTTTAGACCATCTATCTATGTAAACAAGCCTTTTCAGCTTTACTTTTTTTGAAAAATAAGTAAGAAATAAATTGAATGTTGAGAGTGATTTAAGACTGAAACTATCCAGTTTTAATCTAGATATTAACTGTGTTGTGGTAGTCAAACAATGTCAAAAATCCCATTGAATTTTTTAACTTTATCGCATGTTTTTTAAATTACTTACAGTTGTAACAGCTAAATGAATACAATAGTTATTTTTTTTTTTTCATGTACAATATATTTTTCTATTAGTTGCGATTTTACGGGGAGAGCGAATAGGTGGATCACTCTCGACATTTTTTTAAAAAATCTTAATTGATTAATATATATGAATATAGTCTATAATAAATTATTCAAAATAAACAACTATGATTCCAATGTTTTTTATAAATCACTGGCATTGAGATAGACAACAAATAGGTAGTTGCTATTTACCTCTATAGTTTCTATACTAATTTTTGATGTCCGAAAAAATTAAAAATCTTTTTTACTTTTTACTAATTTTCACTATTTTTTGGTAGTTTTTCCTTACGCATTAAAAAAATATTGAAATAATGACCTCTTTAAAGTACCAACTAGATGCAATTTGCTGCCGGAAACAGGGTCAGCTTGTAAAGATTGGCGTACTCCTTCTGGTAAAAAATTTGTTAACAGAAAAAAAAAAATAAACATCATTGTTAAACAGCTAGATCGCTACGCTCAGAATTTAAAATAATGACCAAAAAACAACGGGGATATAAGATGTCTAAACTTATATTATTCAGAATCCCAAAAGTAAAGTATATGAAATGTATGCAATATAAATAAAAAAATCCTTTTTAGCGCCCTCCCCCCCTCAGCGTTCATCAAGAACAGCTCCTGTTTCCTAATTACATAATATGTACACATTATATATGTATATATATACAGTGGCGTGATGAAGGGGTTTTCGAGATTTCATGGCCTCCGGGTATTTTGGTGTTATGTAGATTTAATTATAGTTACATCTTGAACTAAAAAACACAAGAAAAAAATTATTTTAACATAACAATAGTCAATAGTCATCATACAAACCATTTTGGCTGGAGGGTGTCTCAAAATGTGTTTGGCCTCCCAGATGGAAAAAGTTCACCACGCCACTATATATAGTATATACATAATATTTGTCATATGTAGGTATATATTGTATATTGGTATTTATATTTTTTACTTGCATATTTAGTTAGTGGTCCTCAAAAGTTTTTTTTTTCAAAATTGGTGGTCCGCACAACTAAAAAGGTGGGGAACCGCTGGTATAGAGGCTTCTAATGGAAAATTCGTTCTAATTATTACTTTATAGAGGTCATCTGTTCAGTAGTTTTCTATAACGTAAAAGAAAACTACAAAAAATTACCGACAATTATTATAAATTGGAAAATTAGAATCATTTAAATCAATTATTTATGAGTACTATACCTATCATTATATTGACGTCGTAAAAATGTAAAAACTAAAAATTAATTATTATTCAGTAATTGTTATGTGACTAATTTTTTGAAGATTAAATTACCTATGTTAAATATAGATATAATAAGGAAAAACCTCAGAATAAGGATTGAAAGTATAAAACCTTACAAAATTACAAAATAAAACATATCATTTATTTAAATACAGTTGTACATTTAGATGGTAAAACCAATCACGCTTAAATACTGCAAAAATAACACATTTTACTACTGTCACGCCTTCATAATATATGGAAATACTATATATACCTATATAATATAATATATTATAATAATAATAAAAATATATATATAATATATTACATAGGTACTTTATTATCATTGATTTTGTTGAAAATTGCATATAAGTAACTGTGTTATAAATTATAATAATGTATACCTACCGTTTATTTTATCGACACGACATTGAAGGCTTTATTTGGTTACACTTAACTTACTTATCTGTATAATTTAATTTTCACGATGTTTGGAAATTAGAGTCGAGCGTGAACTAAACACCTTGAATTATTAATTTTTAAACGTAGTAAACTGTAAGTCGTACTAGAATATTTTTAACAATCTAATCCATCAATTATTATAATTGATAGGTACACAATATACATGTAAAATGTATTTTATTTTAAATTGTCTTTATAAACGTAATCAAAGAATGCTGATCGGAACACGAATCCTTTTATAAAACGGTTAATTTAGCTTAGAAATAAAAATAAATACCATGGGAGTAATTATATCTATATGATAAATATATCAAATTATAAGTCTAATTGGAAATTAGGAAATTTATTTTAAAACTATATAAGAAAAACTATGTATTTTAACTAAATAATATGTATAATAATACATAATATTATTATTAAATTATTGTTAGGTGAACCTATAATTTGTGTCACGATATTTTCGAAAATTATGTAAATAACGTGATATAATAATATTGTATACAAAATATTTCACAATTTGTTTGACGGCTTTTAAATTAAACATATATATTATAGTGATGAAGTTTCAAATTTTTATCCGTAAAATTTTCCGTAAAAAGTGTAGATTAGTTTCTAAGTCAAAATAAAAGATGTTTTCAAAACTAGTTACAAAATTATTAAAAGATAAATTATTGAAAATCATTTCTTTTTTTTTTAAATAAATTTTGAATTTTTTTCGTTTTTTAAAATTGAAATAAATACTACAAATACTCGTATATATATAAATAGTTAATTATTTTGATTTCCTACCTTGCTCTGTGGAGGGGGCTAAGAATACCTCCACGGTTTCCTCATGCCTGTCGTAGAAGTCAACTAATTGAGGTTGCGTCTGGTCAACAGCCGGCATAAAACTTGTCAAAAAAGTATGAGAAGTCTTAAAAAGAATATAGGCGAGTTTTCCCATCTCGGATGTTCTCGGGGAAAACAAAATTGCGTACTTGGGTGTGGAGATAGCCTAAGGGACCAAGTGACCAGTACCAGCCTGACAGCGGTTCCATCAGTTATATGTGCGGGTCTACCCAACGGCCGTGATGTCGATGGTGTAGGGACAGCACCAAAGTGTTTTGGGTTGGTTAGATTCACACTTGAGTACGCAGGATAGGTTCAAAGTGCGAGTAGGTACGTGGAATGTAGAAACATTGACAGGTAGAAGTAGGGAGTTAGCAGAAGTTTTGAAGAGGAGGAATGTGAATATTTGTTGTGTGCAAGAAACAAAGTGGAAAGGGGAGAGAGCAAGAGAAATTGGTGAGGGGTATAAAATCATATATTCAGGAAGGACTAGTATAAGGAATGGTGTAGGAGTGATATTAGATGAAGAAATGAAAGGAAAAGTGGTAGAGGTGATTAGAAAAAGTGATAGGGTTATTTTAGTGAGAGTAATATTAGAGGATAAGGTATTAAATATAGTATGTGTGTATGCGCCACAAGTGAGATGTGAGGAAAGTCAGAAAGAGGGGTTCTGGCAAGAGATGGATGAAGTAATGCAGGGAGTACAAGGAAATGAGAATATTGTAATTGGTGGGGATATGAATGGACATATAGGCTGTGATAATATAGATTATGATAGAGTGCATGGAAGGTATAGGTATGGAGAAAGAAATGAGGCTGGAGAAAAAATACTTGACTTTGCATCAGCGTATGAATTAGCAATTGTGAATGCTTATTTTAGGAAGAGGGAAGAGCATTATATAACTTATAAGAGTGGAGGGAACAAATCACAAATTGATTATTTTATGTGGAAGAGAGGGGGTTTGAAACAGTGTAATGACTGTAAGGTGATCCCTCGGGAAAGTGGGACAGCACAACATAGGTTAATGGTTATGGATATTTGGTGTAGGAAAAAGAGGGTGACTAAAAGAAAAATATAGTTAAGGAACCGAGGATTAGGTGGTGGAAACTAACGGGTGAAAATGAAAAAGTATTTATAAGGAAGGTAATTGGGACAGGGATGTGGAACATGAAAGGGAATATAAACGAAATGTGGGAAAAGGTAGCAGAGGGTGTTAAGAAAGTTGCTAAGGAAGTCGTGGGATGAGTAGAGGTAATATGCCACAGGATAAGCAAACATGGTGGTGGGCAGAAGAAGTACAGGAGATAATATCAAAGAAAAAAATACAGTTTAAGAAATGGCAGAAAAACAGAGAGAGGGAGGATTGGGT
>JAIPRL010006638.1:0-26485 GCA_025469235.1 Pemphigus obesinymphae
TTATAAATTGAATTTTTATTTCAGACAACACAAAATAAGTAATTTAAAATTTATAAAATTCGATGGGAAAAGTTGGTCCATCGTTTCCTCAGGCTCTGTACAGTGTACAAGATATAGTGTACTAATATATTTTTAATTTGAAAGCAAAGATAAATAATTGTATTTCAAAGACAATTTCTGAGCAAATTTTGGTGTACCTAATATTATATATATATACATATATTTTTTAAATAGGTATCATGAAAATTTTATTTGTTATTTTCTCTACTTTTATAAAATATTTTATACTGCATACACAGTGTAAAAGGTAATTTTTTATTAAACTTCAGCAAACTACTAGGAAAATAAAAAATAGCTCTCAAATGTACCAACTAGAACCAATTTGCTATCGTTAATATATAAACTCTAAAACTCCTACTCAACTCATCCTGGTCCAAAAATTGCTTACAGAAAAAAAATACATTGGAAAATTAATAGCTTTTTCACTCCTCTCAGAATCTAAAATAAAAATAATAATTATATTTTCGTAGGTATATGCACATATTTTTACATAATCATTCGTACTTCTTAGTATTATATGAGCAAAATTTCTCAAATAATAGTACTTACATTTAATTTACTCAATAATTATTAATTAAATAATCATAAAAAATTTCTTCTTAAATTTTTTCGAATTAAAAAATAAATATTTAGGTCTTTTACATTTTATAATTTAAAATATTAATTATAATAACGTTCGAATTTATGTACAAATTAACTACCATTTAAAATACTCCAGTTTACTTCGAATTGAAATAAAATTTTTTACATAATTTGTTTATTGCCGGTTATAAATTCACAAAATTCTGAATTTTTTAATTTCTTTTCTCTCCAAAATTGATCCTTTTATAAATTAAATATCGACTTTTGAGGTTAGTATTTAAATGTATGATCTAAATTTATATACTAAACTTTGTAAACCTAATCCACCACCATACCAAAAATTTTAAACTATTGAATCATTTTTATAGTATGTAGGAAGATTTTAGTCTTTCTATAAACGTTATCATTTTTGAATTTATCCGAAATTTGCAGAACACCTACTACTCTTGAAATATTCAAATTAACTTCATACTTTTAAAATATCCTACAGGGGTTTATTGTCGATAAAATTCGCAATATCTATGATTTTATCATTTCTTTTCTCTCCACGACGCCCCAATATTGACTTAACTAATATTGAATATCAATTTTTAACATTAAAATCTGAAATATAAGTGCATGACATCAAAATTGTAAAACTACATTATTATAATGAAATATAATAAATGTATTATTCCAGTTATTATCATCCCATTAATTGGAATATTCAGGTGAGGTACGCTAAAATATATATTTTTTGTAAATGGGTATTCCAGCTCCTATATTGGGGTGGCCCAATCTAACCACTGGTGATATATCAATTTATTTATGACAAAATTATTATAGGTTAAGTTTGGTTAGGTTTCCTATAAAATTACTAAACACTTTGTAATATAATATCCATAATTATTATCTATTACGTTAATTACATTATTCATTATTTTATTTAAAGTTTTGAAATTAAATTGTAGTTTCGGATGTTTAATATTTTGGTGTCACGTTAATTGTAGAATTATTTATATACAAATAGAAACCCAATTACAACAAAATAATTTCATTTTAACAAATACGTATTTCAAAAACAATGTTTTCATCTCCAGTGTTAAATACAACTAGGTACTGATAACGAATACTGTTACTGTACCACAGTAGTTGCTTAAAACTGAAGATGAAAAAATTATTTTCAATATACGAGTATATATGTATTTACTAAAATAAAACCAATTATTTTGTAGAAATTTTGGTCTATTATTTTTATATTCGGACGTTCAAGTAAAATACCACATTTTCCACGACCAAAATACGTACAATATGCAAAGATTATCGCCGTTATTTTTAACGGGCTCTTGCCACCCTACACATAGTTGGTGTATAGATATGTAGGTAGGTGCCTAGATAATATTTACCGTTTTCGTGATGATACGTACGGAAAAAGTAACGAATCTCGTGACTAGATGTGTTATAAATTACGTGACGAAATTCGGTTGAAAATCAAAAGAAAAAAAAGAAAAATCAAACCAAATGAAATTCGTATAATAATTAAAAAAAAAAAAAAATAACTAAATAATAGTAACTTAAAAATACCTTAAAAACGATGACACATTAAATACACGTGTTCCGTCCGCGCGGTCGTGTGGGTTAACGAACGTTGTACTCGGTCAAAACGACGACGACGAAGACGAGCAATCGTACAAGCGCATATAACCCGTGCGGTTCAACTTGACCGTTTTCGATGTGTGTGAAGTTGGCCCTCCAAACGTCGAGTTGGGCGCCCCAGAACGTTTACGCGGAATTTTCACAATTAATTTTCTACGATTTGCAAAAGTTTTTCGCTTTCGGGATTTACATACGCCTTTAGTTTTCGCAGAACAGTGATTTTATGCTTGGACGGCTAACTTCACCATAGTCCACCGGCTTCGGGTCAGCCGCTCCGGACCTTTTTACAATTTTCGCGTTCAGTCCGTCATAATTTTCCGTGTAGTTTTTAAAATGTTGCATGCGCCTTTAGTTTTCACGAAAAATTTCATTTTGTATTTGGGGTCATGCGTATTGTAGCCCCCGAAATCCGAGTAGGCCACTCGAGAATTTTTGCGAACGTCATCATTTATTGTTCTATTTCTAATTGGCTATGTAGTTTTCAGAATTCGCATACCTTTATTTTTGGCGAAAAATCGACTTTTGTGTTTGCATTTGTATTTGTATTTACGTGTTTTTGATAAATATTAACACATTAATCGTCATTAAATGCCAGCACTTCTCGTAAAATGAAAAAGTCATATTTTTTTTTTTTTTAATAATTTTTTTTAGATAGGTATTTTGTACTTTATACCTAATACTTATCTACTATTCTAATATTCTAATTAAAGTGTAAATTGGTACGAAGAATAATGATTAAAATATCCTGTTTTGTAGACATGTAAGTATTTACTACCTAATCGTAATATAATATAGATTACACTATTGAATTTTTACATAAACAATTAAATGAGGGCTTATATAAATTTCATTGTGATCTATTATAACTTTTTTAACTTTTTGCAATAGATCATAATATGCACTTTCCAACACAAGACGTTTGAACGTCTTACATATACGCAATATAATGTTCAAAAACATATCCGACTGCACTACGAAGTATAAAACTATAGAAAAATATTTTAAAAGTTTAAAACGCTATGTCATACAAGCATATTTTTCATAACTCCAATGTTTATTTGAAAAATCCCAGATTTTGAGACTATAATCTGGCTCATTTTTCTACATTATATTCTTCACGATTCGCAATGATTATAGGTTCGTGGTGATAATACTATATTATAATATATCGTATTCTATCAGGTATTCTAAATTAAAGTTATTTTTCGTTGTAATTTCGTGAACGGTTAACGCACGCGGCGTGTGCGCGAGTGGTGCATTGATTCTTATCGATCACGTACATGCTATTGTAAGTACCTACTAAAATTGCGTATAGGTAGTAAAAAGTAAAAACCTTTTTCAAAAATGTGCATTGTTCTTTGGGCAAAATTTAACATAATTTAGATACTTTTCTATAACGTTAACTTGAAGTTAACACGTTAAGTTTAATAAAAAAGTAACTTATTAAGTTAAAAATTAATCTGAAAAAAAAGTAACGCGTTAAGTAATTTAATTAAAATTAACTTAACTTTTTAACTTTTAACTCGTTAATACCCAGCCTTGTATAATACCTTACCGTCCAGCATAGTGTAAGACTTATACAGATTGACCGACGATGCAATTATTGATTATATTAATGATCATTATTCCCAATAGTCGGGTATATCCACGGCCTATCTTGGAAATATTGTATATTTTCTAAATGTTTCAAATAATCTACTCTATATTCTAATATTACACTGAGGTATGCATAACGTGTTATTGTTATATTTTGACTTTTATCACTCTGGTCGATATTATTATGGTTCTCAACATAATGCAATCTGTTTTACATTGCCGAGATTTCTATGCGATTTACATGTTTTATTACGATTTCCTCGTGTTAAGAGGCCGCAACACCAATGAAAAATCTACCTAAAAGCGTGACAAAACTGTGGGACTTTGAAAAGTCGGATTTCAATTCTGAAAACTGTTTTGAATTCATCAGTTTGTCTTCTAGGGATCGATCGAGGCGTTTATTTTAATTTTATTTTTTAACCGTATTATTTATCATTAAAAATTACAATTTTTAAACATTGATTATATTTTAATCTGTAATAATAAAGAAAAATGTCTCGATCGATCCCTAGACACATTCAAATCTTTTTACAGATTGTAAATCCGACTTTCCATAGTTCCACAATTTTGTCACGCGTATTGATCTTTTAGGTGGAAATTTCGTGATTACTCAACAATAAAAAGTGATACGGGTACGGGGCTATTTTTAGATTAATTTTAAAATGTACACAAATATTTCTAAATTGTTAGATTTTAATTTTTCATAATATTACTTAAAAATTGCCTATACAGAACCCCTTAAAAATAGCAGGTGTTGCGGCCTCTTAAGAGTAAAATACACCTACTATATAATCGAAATTTGATAACATTTTGGGGAGAATGTCATATCCTTTTAAAATCACTAGGAAATAAGAAATCAAAATTTTGCGTGGGCATGCTTTTTTTAACAAATATCGCAATTAAACAACAATATAAACGATATTGACACAAAACTATTTTTAAATTAATTAAAAAATATATTTAAATATATTCAAATTGTTGGAATTTAAGTTTTCTTAAAATTTCATAAAAATTGCCTATACAATACCCCTTAAAATTTGGGATGTTAGCATGGCTATTTTTAAGGGGTTCTATATAGGAAATTTTTAGAAAATTTTAAGAAGAATGAAAATCTAACAATTGAAAAATTTTTAGATGCATTTTTAAAATGACTAATAATATTGGCCCCATTACTATATTATTTTATATTATAGTTGTTTTTTATGAATTAATACAGTTTTATTGAAATTCTTTTGCATTTCTCATTTATAACAATTTACAAATATCTCAAAACATAAAACAAAACACAAATGATAAAAACAAAATTATCTAGTGCCCTGCGAAGCTGTTTTTCGATATGTGTATTTAAATATGTTTTATGAATTGTTAAGAACTCAAGATTTTTTATTTTTTTTTAATAACTATAACTCATAAAAAAATTAAAATATCCTAAAAAAAAGTGCTAGATAATGTTGTTATCTATAATTTGTTTTTCGTTTCATATTTTTAAGATGTTAAAAATGAGAAATGCTATAAATTTTATAAATATATTTATTGTATTGTTCCTTATACGAATTTGTAAAATAATTTATTATAATTTCGAATTGATTTAGGCGATGACATTTTATCAAACCATGTGGGCATAGTCTCCGGGAAATGTAAATGTGTAACACATAGAATTCAAAATGAAATAATTCTATTAGAAAAACATAATTTCGAAACAATTGAAATGCAAAAAAAAAAATCCTCCAAAAATAAAAATCCAATCATAACCCAACCAATGGAAATTAAATCATAAGGTTCTGAGTTATCTATAAATAAATATATAAAATTTTTTTTTTTTTTAAACAAGTCAAATTTTAAAATATTTTCGAGTAAATGATTATTTGGAAGGATCAAATCTGTTAATGTAAAATTTGATCTGTATCCATGGAGATGACACCCTGGAAAATACCTGAATATTGCTAAAACCGGTAATCGGAATAATAATCCCTGGAACAATAATCTCCAAAATGAGTTTGAATAATAATCCCCGGGATAATAATCCCCAAATTTTCGAAGCAATTGTAACTGCCAATTTTGGGTTTAGGACATTGTTAAGGCATCAAAATATATATAAAAAATGTAACCATCTGAATCCGGTATCAAAAATGAATTGATATTTAAATGTTTAACCCTTTTGGCGTATAACTTGCGTTTTTTTCACAATAACTATTTTTGACACTGGATTATTTGGATAGGTGAATATTTTTAAAATAATTTTGATGTATCAACCCTGGTTTTAAACTCAAAATTGACTGAGTTACCCGTCATTATAGATTTTTAAAATTTAAAACTGCTGTAACTTGATTACAATTTTTAATTTATGATCATGGTTAATATTAAATCAAAATTAGTTTAAGAAATTTACCTATCCGAATAATCCAGTGTCAATAATAGCTATTGAAAAAATAATTACTTATTCGAATGCGATATCAAAAACAAAAGTTGGTATTTTAATAAAACTCAAGTTATTGCACGCTGGGTTAACAATTAAACAGCTATTCCTATTTTTGATGCCTAAACCATGCTTCAAAAATTTGGGGGTTATTATTCCAACTCCTTTTGAGGGATTATTATTCAAGTACCTATTCGTTAAAACCTGTAGTAAATATAAAAATATTATTATTTATTCTAATTTGTACCCCCCCCCCCTGAAATTTATCCTATGTGTGCCCATGTATGTGTATAGGTAGGTATGTATATAAATATATACTTACATACATATCTATACATATATATTATATATATAAAAATAATGTACTTTAGCTCAACTCAAAATAGTAGTTATAGAAGTCATAGTTATTGAATCCAATGATTTATCGTTGCTTATATTTTTTAGATTTTAAGGTATTTCATTCATAAAAGGGTTAATATTTAGGTTATAGGTTTGAAAATATAATATAATTTTAGGTGTGTTTTACTTTAATTATATACAAAAATTTTTTAAATTCAGACGGTTTTTTGGTTTTTTTGGAAATATTATACTAAAGCTTCGCATAGAATCGTTTTTATCGAATGCGATGATTTATCATTGCTTTTAAATCTAAAATAATAATACTACACAATCCTCTCACAGGACTAAAACGTCAATGAACTGTCTTCCCCTACTTATATCCTACCCAACGTGTGAAGTACTTCCTTTTTTTTTTTTATAGCTGTTTTATAATTTTTGACGAAATGCTATATATTAGTCATATGTCAATATAAAGTATAGTTATTTCTCCGTAATTTATTTTTATTCATCCTATTGTCTTGATATTTTGATCAAAAATGTATCTGTGTACCTACTATAAAACTACAAAAAGTTTTAAAAATGAATTTTAATTTTGAGCCATTTATAGTTATTTTTAGATACCTATAGATATATTTTTACAGGTAATTAGTTCATAAAAGGGTTCATTTTCGATTTTAAAACCTGAAATTTTAATATAGTACCAGTCGTTCATTACTTTAACTATATTCAAAAAATCTTGATAATTGTAAGTCATCATTTTTTTTATAGCTATTTCAAGTTTTTCGACAAAGTTTATTATATTTGGGTATTTTCGAAAATTTCATTAGGTAGTAGGTAGTAGTTTTAGGATTTAATTCATGAAAATGTAATACTAGGTTAAATTATACACTGGAAATACACTAAATAGAATATATATATATTAGATATTTTTAATTAATATTATTACACCAAAGCTCCCCTCAGAAACGTTTTCATCAAATGCAATGATTTATCATTGTTAATTATTGTTAGCCCACAATAATTATACAATGTAGTTGACATTATGTAAAGTAATAGTTAATTGGAAGTACGAAAACATGTTTTTTAAATAAATATCGCAATTACACAACAATAAAAAGTGAAACTGGTATGGGACTAATTTATAATTTAAAAATTGCCTATACATAACCCCTTAAAAATAACCCCATCGACATCATATGCACCACTAGAGTGCCATTCTATGTGCAAGTAATTTAGCCGCTAATAAAAGAATAATAAAATTTACATGGTAGCGCTTTTTACCGTCCGGGACTTTACGGTTTGTGTATTTCTATTTTCCGGCCGTTTACGGTCCGTGACATTACGGTCAGAGCATTTATACTTTCCGGAAAATTACAGTCCGTGATATTACGGTCCGGATATTTATATTCCGTAATATAACGGTCCGGGAGATTTTTCCGGACATTTACATGCGTCCGATAATATACAATCTATGTTTTATCAGAGTGTAATATTTAGCTATTGCCAATTAGTAGTATTACATTTACATAGTTTGATATAATATACTTATTATTGTGTTATAGGTGTAATACACATGTATGTACCTATACATTTAAAAAAATACTGTCTTACCTAAATACATTAATTATAATTTATAACATTGTACATATAAAGTGTATTATATGTATACCTATTAAAAATAATACTGTATACACAATTTTATATGATTATATAAATCACTCATCTTACGATTATTAATTTATTATTATTATTTAATAATATTAATTAAAAATTATTTATTCATCTTGAATATTCAAGTGTTATATATTTTGTTCAAAATGTATAACAATACTTTTTAAATGGCATCTTACCAAGATATCCATTCTCAAACGAAAAAGGTAATTTTTGTGTATACAATTGCTTTATAATATTGACTGGTGACAAAAATAATCCCTAACTATCTAATTTTTTTCGATAACAATAATTCATTGATTTAAAACTAAAAAATAACCGCATGCGGTAGAAGTATGGCACAACTCACAATAAACACATTAACCGCATAAATTAGACGCAAATAAATTTTAAACAACATTGACAATGATCTGTCTTTGTTATCGTCAACAGACGGTAAAATTACTATTAAATTTGTTTGAAAGTAATTTAAGCGGGAAACAATCGTGGAATACCTGACGAAAAACGGTCACCTAGAGCATGACAATCGCGGATCACTTTTCGGTGGCCGTAATATAATATTAAAACAATGTAGCTAATGCTCTTAAGTAATCCAAGTAACATAATAATTGTTTTTTTTTTTTTTACTTAATACTAGTATTCTTTAAATTTGTATAACAATATACACTACCTAGGGTACCTACAACATATTAAAAATAAAAAAATAACATTTAGGTACTTATTTTAAACAAAAATATAATAATTTATTAATAAGTCCGTCCAATGTTGATTGATTGCACAGCTACAATTCTGTATGTTTTATTGAAAACTATAGTATACTTTTTTAATTTATGGTCAGAGTTCATAATATACAATAAAATAAAATAATTTTGATTCTTAATATTTATTATTAATAAATGAATAAAGAGCTTATTTAGCTATACTTAAAATTTTGTGTCAAGACATTTTACTGCATTTTATTATGTTAATTTTGAACCAATAGTTTATGATTAGTTCAAAATGAATAATTATTGTGACTCGGATTAGTTAAAAGCATTAAGTTGGTACATAGGTATTACTACTAGTATTCTTTATGTATTACAATTTATTATTGAAT
The DNA here is from genome assembly GCA_025469235.1 of Pemphigus obesinymphae. Lineage (NCBI taxonomy): Eukaryota > Metazoa > Arthropoda > Insecta > Hemiptera > Aphididae > Pemphigus > Pemphigus obesinymphae. The sequence continues at coordinate 9,396 of JAIPRL010006638.1, forward strand.
TGGCGGAAGTTAGTAATCTAATAAAAAATCAATATTTAAAACTGAAATAACATATTTTAATATTGAAGATATTAGAATTTAAAATTTGTTTAGCACAAAAAAATATATCTTGATAAATATTTAGTATACATTATCTATGAATTTTATAATTTATAATCACCTAATATTTTTATTTTTTTATTTGTATTCCTTTTTTTGTTTTGTGAGTTTTGATTTACATATTGTATATTTACCAATTGATTTTAGAATTTACGCAAATACCCTGCAATAAGCAATCCGTTAAGTAAATTCTAATATTTCTTGTGTTTTTCAAGCGATTGTAGTTGAAATATTCAGGATCAAAATAATAGGAAAAATAACAATTTAAATCATTTGTTAAGAATGTTATACCTAATAAAATTAGTCAATAATTTTAATTTTTGTAATTCATTACCTAGTAGTTCATTTTTATTTTTATTTTGATGTAGAGTTACTTGTAGAATTATTTATACATATAAATAAATATCCAGTTTCTACAAAATACTTAGTTTTTATTTAACAAATAAGTATTTTGAAAACAATGTTCTCATCTTCAATGTTAAACAACTACTGTACAGCAAAGTAGTTGTTTAATACTGAAGATGAGAACATTGTTTTCGAAATATGTATTTGTTAAATAAAAACAAATTATTTTGTAGAAACTGGGTATTTATTTATATATATACCTAGAAGTTTTTATTTTTAATTTTTTTTTTCGAATAAATTGCGAACCTTAAATATATTTTGCTGTGCATTTTATCTTTGTATTACTCTAATAATGTTGCAGATGAGTGATTTACATAATCATATAAAACTGTATATTCAGTGTTATTTTTAGTAGGTATACATATAATATACTTTATATGTACAATGTTATAAATTATAATTAATGTATATAGGTAAATCAGTATCTTTTAAAATGTATAGATGCATACATGTGTTTTACACCTATAATACAATAATAAATATATTATATCAAACTATGTAATATACTAGTTGACAATAGCTAAATATTACACTTTGATAATACACAGATTGTATATTATTGTAGTAATCCCAGATATCTGATATTGCTTATATTATTTTACTTCCATGAACAACGATACATAATACTCTCACTGTTTTTTTTTTCTTTAAATTCCTATTTTAAATATTTGAATATTTTTATGTGTTAAAAACACCTGGTGAATGTATACAGCACTGTATAGTAAGAAGACGATCCAGGCGCGAGTTCATTTCACCCTAAATGTACGGATACAGTTTCTCACGCAGATGACCCTCGCCTTGTTGTTGTTCATTTACATAAAACACATATTTACTATATACTTTTAATTAACAAACAACATTCCAATGCTAAAAAAATTGTTTTCGTCAATAAGTCGAAAACAACCTTACCCCCGTATACAGACGGACCAATAGAGGAGCCTCCCCTTCTTTTCCCGTCGCTCCGCTTTGAATCTACTATAACACTTAATTATTAATATATATTAATTATTACATTAAATTACTAATGAATTTTTTATGTTTATTTAAACATATTCAATAAATATGGTTCATAAATTAATAAATCAATTGAATTTACAGAGAGTGCCTTGAATCAACGTAAGTAATAATGATTCAAATAATCGTAAAAAAAGGTTGATAATGAATCGAAATACACACACAACTAAACTAAAATACACTTGACAGGATTTAAATTAAACTCGGTACATCTATACAATAATACTCAGTTTTATATGATTCATCGTCAGAATTATGCAATACATTGAAAAATAATGTTGAATAAAACAATGGCTATTGTTTATAAATTACAACGAATCAAATTACAGCTATTCGATTTCTAATGTAAAATGACACAATAACCTATATTGTGCGCTTATATTATCATTGTACCAGTTTATTCATTAAATATGGAACCCTAAATATGTATTTTGGCAAAATCAATTTATTTTTATTTTCTTTTTAAATTAATAATACATTTCTTATGTTTAATTATACCTATTTAATAATTACGCTTTATAAATTAATATATCAATTGATTTTACAGTCGAGGCCTTTCAACAACGTAAGTAATTATGGTTCAAATAATCGTAAAAAAAAGGTTGATTATATTTCTAAATACACACACAGCTAGACTAAAATAGGCTTAACTCGATTTAAATTATGCTCAGTACATTTTTACAATAATACTCAGTTTTATATGATTCATTGTCAGAATTTATGCAATATATTAAAAGAATAATGTTTAATAAAACCATGGCTATTGCTTATAAATTATAATGAATCAAATTACAGCTATTCAATTTGTGATGTTTAACGACACAATAACCTATATTAAGCACATATATTTATTTATTCATTTATATATTACGGAATACTAAATATGTATTTTGTCAAAATCAATTTATTTTTATTTCGCTATAACTCCGGATTGAATGTTATTTGGAACATTGTTCCAATGAGATATAAATTAGTTCATCGTCATCTAGGTAATTATTTTGTGAGTTATTATATTCAGTACACATACATATGGAAAGTAAAAATATATTTTATATTAAGACTTTTTGAAATAATGATTTAATACAGGATACGACTATACCGAGTGCCGACATAATGTTCTCAATTGTGTATATCCTAGTTACACGATTATGACTTTATGCAAGTATGAGGTAGTACATTGAACATATGAGTACAATGTTCATTTTTGTGGAAAACTATAGTTTAACACACAACTCAAAAAGTATTATACTGTTTATATTATAATATAATATTATGTTTTATTTTAGCTGTTATACTTGTTATTGAGTTCAAAACATACAAAAGCATCGCATATTTAATATTTTGCGAATGTTAATTTTTCTTATGTAAGGAGGGGGAGGGGGTACATTTCTATTATATGTTAACGCCCAATGTCAAATGTCAGGAAACGCCACTAATATATATCTACTTAGTCATTGTGGTATAATTGACTTATCATTAATATTGCAGAAAAATTTGCCATTTTCTGGTGTGTTTTTTTTGGTTTTTCTTATCGTACCTATTTGATTAGTGATTACGGCGGTCACACCAGCTTGTAGATATGAACATTTGTTGCCAGTGTGGCAACATTCCATGCCTTGTTGAGCCTTGATTGCTCAACATAGAGGTAATGGATATGGCTTAGAAACGCAACGTGTGAAAACATTGCCCCTTGGTAATTTTAATTTTGCAACACGTGCTATTCCGTCGGTTCCCTTATAAAGTTCGGTTATTCTTACTGTCTTCCAATAAAGTGGTTGCAGTTGATCATCCTGCATCAGAACTAATTGTCCCTCTCTTCAGGCTGATGTTTGAAACGATTCTCTAAATGGTGAAAACGAGATAGTGTCATTTCATACGAATTTCTTAAGCTCACTGGGTCTTCTTTACATATCAATTGAACTTTGAAACGTTCATCATTGGTTCGTCTCAATGACGTCTTGAAATGGTGTTCACAGTCTCTATGTTCAGTTAGTCCATCCAATATTCATTGATTGTTCAGCTACAATTCTGTATGTTTTAATGAAAACTGTAGTATACTTTTTTAATTTATGATCAGAGTTCACAATATACAATGAAATAAAAAATTTTAATTCTTAATATTTATTATTAAAAAATGTATAAAGAGTTTATTTAGCTATACTTACACTTTGTGTCAAGACATTTTACTGCATTTTATTATGTTAATTTTGAACTAATAGATTATTATTAGTTCAAAATTTACAGTTATTAAGTGACTCAGATTATTTAAAAGCATTAAGTTGATACATAATTATAATTACTAATATTCTTTATGTATTACAATTTATTATTGAATTGGTGAAAGTTGGTAATCTAATGAAAATCAATATTTAATACTGAAATAACATATTTTAAAATTGAAGATATTAGAATTTAAAATTTGTTTAGCACAAAAAAATATATCTTGATAAATATTTAGTATACATTATCTATGAATTTTATATATTTAATCACCTAATATTTTTCAATTTATGAAATTTAATTTATATGATAGGTACATTCTAAATTATGTATTATACCACATCTATCCAAATTATTTTTGTTGTTATTTTTTTCCTTTTTTGTTCTGTGAGTTTTGATTTGAGTTTTGACTAACATATTGTATATTTACCAATTAAATTTAAAATTTACGCAAATACTCTGCTATAAGGAATCCGTTAAGTAAATTCTAATATTTCTTGTGTTTTTTAAGCGATTGTAGTTGAAATATTCAGAATCAAAATAATAGGAAAAATAACGATTTAAATAATTTGTTAATAATGTTATACCTAATAAAATTAGTCAATAATTTTAATTTTAATGTGATCTAATAAATTGTAATTCATTACCTAGTGGTTCATTTTTATTTATATTTTGATGTAGAGTTACTTGTAGAATTATTTATGTATATATATATATATATATATATATATATATAAATAAATACCCAGTTTCTACAAAATAATTTGTTTTTATTTAACAAATTATATTTCGAAAACAATGTTGTCATCTCCAGTGTTAAACAACTACTATACAACAAAGTAATTGTTTAACACTGAAGATGAAAACATTGTTTTCAAAATAAGTATTTGTTAAATAAAAACAAATTAATTTGTAGAAACCGGGTATTTATTTATATATAAACCTAGTAGTTTTGATTAAAAAATTTTTTTTTCAAATAAGTTGTGAACATTAAATATATTTTGATGTGCATTTTGTCTTTGCCTTATTCTAATAGTGTGTTGCTGATGAGTGATTTATATAATCATATAAAACGTTATATAGTGTTATTTTTAGTAGGTATACATATAATACACTTTATATGTACAATGTTATAATTATAATTAATGCATGTAGGTAAGTCAGTATTTTTAAAAATTTATAGGTACATACATGTGTTTTACACCTATAATACAATAATAAGTATATTATATCAAACTATATAATACTACTAGTTGGCGATAGCTAAATATTACACTTTGGTAAGACACAGATTGTATATTATCGTATATTAGTGACCCGAAAGTCAAAAGTACAATAATTATTATAATAATAAATAACATTAATTGTGGATGACTAATGATGGTACCAATATTATCATATAGATAGAAAACGTTTTTTTAAACACACGGCATCGCTACCAATTCACATTATAAATATATAATATTAAATAACATACGTAGTTATGAATAAAAAATCAAATATATTTTATTCAATCACAGTAGCATATTCACAGTTGATTATATCCCATTCATCATTTTAAGTCAACAACAATATTAAAAGGTAACTACTCAAAATAGTGCACATTTAAAATTGTAGTATAAAATGTAAGTAACGTAAAATAAATCGATAATTTAATTTTTTCTTTTCAATACTGCTGGTCAACCGATTATTACCTACGTCATATTTCTACAAAAAGTGGGCCATTCCCTAATGTTTCAATTTATATTAAATTTAATTTTAAATTACTAATAAATGTATTCAGTTTAATTATACCTATTCAATAAAAATGGTTTATAAATTAATAAATCAATTGAATTTATAGAAATTGACGTATATGAAAGTAAGTAATAATGGTACAAATAATCGAAAATTAAGCTTGATCATATATCAAAACACACCATTTAGCTAGACTAAAATATGGTTGACATGTTTTAAATTGAGCTCAGTACATTTTTACAATAATACTCAGTTTTATATGATTCATCGTCAGAATTATGCAATACATTGAAAAATAATGTTTAATAAAAACATGCCTATTGCTACTAAATTATAACGAATCAAATTACAGCTATTTAATTTTTGATGTAAAATAACACAATAACCTATATTATGTGCTTATATAATATTATTATACGGGTTATTTATTTATTTATTACGGAACACTAAATTTGTATTTCATCAGAATCAATTAATTTTTATTTCCCAGTAACTCCGGATTGAATGTTGTTTGGAACATTGTTCCAATGAAATATATTTTAGTTCAGCGTCATCTAAGTAATGATTGTGGTAGTTATTGTGTTCAATATACTTTCATATAGCAAGTAAAAATATATTTTATATTAAGACTTTTCGATACAATGATTTATCGAGTTAAATAATATTTAATTGTAAATTTCTTTGAATTTTATACATGATGTTTTTTTTATAATATCGGTTACAAATTATTAAACGCTTTGTAATTTTCATTGTTAATCTTGTACATATTTTAATATTTCATAGATCCTAAGAGGTCAGTTTAATTAAATTTTAAAACGTCTAATACACTTCGTTGGTCACAATTTATTATTTTTATTTATCGCATATTAGTAGTATAATTTGGTAGGTTCTGGGACAAGGGCGGCTCCATCGCTCCACCCATTCTATAAGACTTGACCTTTAACCTTACTTATCTTTAACTTTTACCCTTTTACTTTTGGCCTTTGGCCTTTAAAAAAAAAGTGACCACCCGCATATCAGCGTTTATCCCCACTCAGTCGCATCTCGTTGTCAACATTGATTACATTATCTCTTTATCGACGGTAATAAAGACCGATTGGATGAACGGACGTCTCCGTCGCCCGATGGCCAATCTTACCCTCACGAATCCATATCATTTCCTCCGCATCCCCCTTTCCGTTCATAGATCCACCAAACACCCCGCATCACCTCATGTCTCTATATGCCCCGTCATCGCATATGATAACACGCGCTATCTGTAATCGATTACGTTATCTCTCGTCGTCGAGTGCATTTCGTTATGCAATCGATTATGTAACTATTCTCGTTATTGATACTAATATATTTACATTATTCCAATATTAATGAGCGCTCGTCGTTATCACTACGTGGTTAAAGTAATTGACGTAATTGACGGAATTCAGTCTACCTACACAGGACGAAAACGACCGGCCGTCATTTTACAATCTTATGCATGTATCATCAGCACTCGCATCACCAATCAAATTTCTGCATTATTATCCGGAAAGACCGGAGAAAGCCAAACATGTATACCCAGGACAGTCAAAGGGGATGAAACCAAAATCTTTAAATGAAAACATGCTATATGATGAATAAATAATTATGTATAAAATAAAAACACACATTTTTATATTAAAAGAAAAGATTTTATTTAAAAAAAAAAAAATATTTTACAATAAGTTAGTACATAAAGGTATAAAATTGTTTTCATTTTTCTTACATCACCGTTAAACCGGTTATAAGTTACAATTTGATCGTGCAAAATCAAATAATAAGCGGCTGTTTTTTCCGGGATTGATTGAGTAGTTTCAAATTCTATCCGCATGTCCACGGTAGAGAATTTAACATTGTCGTTCTGACGTGATAAATCGACAACAATAACTGGTGAAGTGGTTTGAAAAATATTTTTTGACAGTAGATGTGCACAATGGTCTCGATCGTAATACGATTTTTGAAAATCTGCGTACGATTTATACAGCACGACCGTTAATTTGTTTGGAAAATCGACTTGAAAATTTTCGTAGGGAAACACTTCAGTGTTTAAATGAATCTTGAGATTTTTCAGGTTACAACTATCAAATCGTCCAGACTGTTTAAGCAAAATATTTTTTCGATCTATCTGAAAACCTATTAATGCGAATCTGGGTTTTTCTTACAAACTACTGGATTTAACTATCCACGAATGAGTTGTATTTGTATGCAGCACTGGATATTCGCAAAGGTTCCGAGTTCTAAACGCACATGAAAGCAGTTTTCTCGAATCTAGAACTTTTAACAATCGTAGTTTTCCCCTGTCATTGACTTCAACAATGGGCATTTTCTATAATATTTTAGTCAGTGTAAGCGATACTTTTTTATTTTTTGCAATGTTTTCGGTAGTCGTAGTACCACTGACATATAACTCATCGAAATCGGTAGACGCACGGTTTAAAATCAGCTGTTGATTACAATTAAGTAATATTTTTTTATAAGCTTCACAAAATCCAAATAAATGTTTTAACGGGATACAACCGCTAAATTTATCATTTACGGCAAAATTTTTATTATCATCGGTACTCAGATCGCTAAACCAATCTGCATTCTGTAATACATGCAAGTCGTTCGGTTTTAAAGTACATTTAACGAACGTAGAAATGATAGATTATTTTTTATCAGTTTCGCGTACGGCGTACGTGTTGACTTGACGGCTTTTGGTGTTCTACTAGTTGTTTTAGTAGTTGCAGCTTAATTTATATTGTTAGAGATAAACTTAAGAGTCATGACTATGCTTTATCTACAAACAAATTGTGATTGGTTGTTCGCGTAAATTTATTAAACTTCACTTTAACTTTATTAATCTATTAAACTTATTTTTCTGTAAACTCAAAAGGCATAACTGTGCCGTTTTATCGACTTCTAACGGTGGGAATATGTTGCAGGATAATTCGCTAGATTTCCCGTTTAATATTATCGTATACATAATAAAAATTTTAAACACAGATGGCCGCAATTTATTGTATTATATTTTTGATGTCTTGAATAATTATATTCTATGATACAGTCGTTAAAATATGTTTGAAGTTCTAATGGAGGTGTTGAATTTCCAAAACTTTCGTAGTAATCTACATGTTTTCCAATTTTCTAATTCGCCACCCAATGAGTACCTATACTATTTTCTGTATCCAAGTTGACTATTCTTTGAATTACGGACGAGAAGGCAACCTATCTCTTGAAAATACGCCGATAAAGTGAGGAATATCCAGCATGCGCGCATATTTTATAACCTCGTAGTCGTACAGTGCTTTATTGGGTAACGTGGAAATTAGTTTTTTTTCGTTTTTCTCGTTTTACTTGTTTCCTTCGTTTTCTTCACCAATCCGGTTCCTTTATACGGAGCGACGTATAAACCTTAACCTTTTTGAACTTTGTAAGATCCACCATTATATATGGTGCGAGATATAACCCGTTACCCAATAGTGAAGGCGCGGTTCTATTGAATTCTCTCGCGGTTTTTACTACACCCGCTATACCGCCCGGCAACGAACCGAGAGCCGATAGTCCGGAAAATATAGTTATTAGAGGGAGTATACCGCTAGTTTTAGGTATAGGAATTACTTTGGACACACGAATTTTCTTGTTATTTTTACGAAATATTTTTCTAGCAGCCGATACACATTTTTTGGATAACGTAGACAAGTTTTTTCACTTATATTATTCTTCAACACGTTTTTAGCGGCTTTTGTCGCCGCTTTAATCCCGCAACCAGCGCCAATTTTACGTTTTATCTTCACCACATTAGTCATTCCCCAAGCTGATGCTTTTTCTTTATAGTTTGAGTCTGAAGCCTTAAACGTCTCCCAAGCTCGATTTTCCGATTATTGATCTGCCTTGTTACGATCTGCTATAGAGTTGTTGCGGTCGTAGGCGATATCATGTTCTCTACACGCAAAGACCAAAAGGTTTAAACCTTTGTCATCGCGAGCTAAACATTTTTTCAAATTAGACCCCGGTCTACAATATTGATAGCCCAGTAAATGAAGTTCGATCGGCAGTTTATTTATAACAGAATTAAGAAGACCAGAGCCTTTATTCGTGCTTCTCCTTTGAATGCAAAACATCGTGTGATGTAAATGTACGCATTACCGTAATATTTATATCAAAATGAAATTCGTCGAGCAAGAACATAAACTCCCCGTTTATAATATTGACACACAAGATACGGTGAAATTCAGACACGGAGCACTATTTCCAAATACTATTAGGTCGTTAATTTTGGGTAGTTCAGGTTGTGGAAAAATAAATTTAATATATTTTATGCTCGTTAATGAAAACGGTCTACGATTTGAAAACGTATACATATATTTTAAAACATTGGAACAACGTAAATATCAATTATTAAAATGAATTATTAACGAATTATATTCACATTTTTTGAAAATGATACGATTATTTCATCTAAAAAAGTCTTGCCTAACTCTGTGTTTATCATAGTTGACGTAATCGGCGAAGAAAAGAACATAATAAGGGAATATTTTTCCCGATGAAGACACAATAAAGTAGATATATATTATTTGGCGTAGAGTTATTCAAAAGTACCTAAACAATTAATACGCGATAATGCAAATTTAATCGTGCTGTTTAAACAAGACGAGACCAACTTGAAACATGCATATAACGAACACTGTTCCGGTGATATGACTTACGTAGAGTTTAAACATTTATATGTCACGTGCTGGAACCATGATCGATTCTCGTTTGTTGTTATATGCAAGAATAATGAACGTGATAAAGGGCATTATCGTCTAGGATTTAATACATTTGTAGTTATATAACCACTGTTCCCGCAACCATCCATATCATTACCAGTTTAATTATGAACGGGTGTAGTTCAGTTTTGAATGAAATAATCAAAGCTAAAGGAAATATTAAAAGTAAATACGACGCATTGAGAAGCAGCGAAGCTAATACACAGACATTAGTCGAACGTACGTTCAAACCTATTATAGAATCGCTAACTGAAATATCACAGAAAATTCCCATAAAAGACAATAATACGGTTGAGCGGAAAATTAAAAACGAATATTATAAAGAACCAATTACGGCGGAGGCGGAAGATTCAATAATTGAAAATAGCTTCTCCATCGATCAAAAACAAAATTTGGAATCAAGATTCGATCACTGGTTTCAATCAAACGGTAGAGATAAGTTATATGGTCCAAGTAAACGTAGCGACCGCGGGCATATTATACTTGGAAAAAAGAAATAGAATTTAACGAAGATCATATATTAAGTTTTGAAGATTATTCTTACCCGCTAACACCGGAACTTGAACACCTAATATTTTAAAAAAATCCTAAATTATATACATCTGAAGATCTAATATCATATAAACAGATTCTAATTAAAACTACAGTTCATTTAACTGCAGGCGGTTCGAGAATTAGAAAGGGGATCCAAGTATGAAACTATCATTGAAAATCTGTTTCAATCTGGCGAAGGTATAAAATATCCTGGTTTGATATTACAAAAACACAATTTAGTATATTGGAGCAACCCAAATGAACACGTTGATAGATTAAGATTACTATTAGCATCTCAAGCTGCTGGTAATACATCTGTTTCCAACGAAATTCTTTCAATTTTTGAAGAGTTGTACGAGGCTGGGATAATAAAGAGGATATATAATATCTAAACACGAAATATCGTTTGAACTCCACAAGCCGTCGAGAAAAAAATACATCAGACGTATAGTTAATGTTTACGGTAAAAAACGATCTATGGCAAGCGGACTTGGTTGAAATGATACCGCACGCGACTGTTGTCGAAATATTCAATACGATGGCTAAAATACTAGCTAATCGTTCACCGAAATTTTTACAACTTGATGATGGAAAATAATTTTATAATATAATATTTGATACGTTGATGGCATAGTATAGGATTAAAAAGTATTCAACGTATACTGCTACAAAGACGTATATAGTCAAACGGTTCAATCGAACATTAAAAACCAAAATGCTTAGAGAGTTTACAGCTTGTGACTCTAGAGATTGGATTTATATTTTGCCCATGTTAAATAACGATTACAACCACTCAAAACATAGACCTATAGGAATGACACCGGCTCAGGTCGATGAAAATCCTTCATGAGTTATTTTGAAAAATCGTAATATACCAAATAAAATAAATACGTATAAAGTAGATGATAGTGTTCGAATAAGTACACATAAAGGTGTGTTTACCAAAGGATACCTAGCACATTGGTCGACAGAAGTATTTACAATAGTCAAAATAAATAAAACTTTACCACAACATATCAGCTGAGAAATTATAACGAGGTACCTATCAGCTATCGCAGGCTGTTTTTACACGGAAGAAATTAACAAGACAAATTTTCCAAACGATTATTTAATCGAAAAAATAATACGTAAAAACGGAAATAAAGTTTTAGTCAAGTGATTAGGATTCGACAACTTTCATAATAGTTGGATAAAAACTAGTGATATCAGAAAATAGATTCAGTTATATCTCAATTATGGACGTATTCGGTAGTACTCTGTCGAGTAAGATGAATTAATTGATCGCGGACAGGAATAAAAAGTTTGAAAACGGATTAAAAATCTCGATGATTCGATTGAAGAAAATCATAAAAAAATCGCGAGTCTTATTATAACGTCCGATAAGCTCCGATAATTTTCGACATTTGATGGTTTTGACCTGATGTTTAAACGATCTTTGCGAAACATTAACTGTATATTTTGGATATACCTCCTCCTCATCATCATCATCATCATCATCATCATCATTACTATCATCATCTGGGTAAACAGACACTTTTTATGGTGCTCGAGCATCATGTGATGCTTCACCACATGACCTCTAACCCTCTTGGCTGTGATTATCTCCTTGCCTTCAGTATCGTATGCGTAAGACGTTGCCCGTATTGCGACGAATTCATACATTGTACGTTTTATCGGAAAACAATCCGGGTATTTTCTACGCGACTCTATGAATCACGGATGATCTCGGGGGAGATTAGAGGTATCCTTGCGGTCAAGCAAGTTTGAGTTCTCTTCCAAATCCTTGTAAAAATCGTCCGTGGTGATGTGTTGTATCAGTGAATCTAAAACAATAACAATAATAAATTTACATATATATATGATCAATAATAATGATATAATACCTGTATCCATATACATTAGATTAATAACCTCCTTGTAATGCTGTTTCATCACATCATAATGATATTCATACATCAAGGATTTGCTGATCTCCAACACCACAAACCCAACATAAATGGGTTTATCAAACTTGGTAATTTGATTTCGTAGCAAGACCGCCGATAATTGTTCGTTATAATGCGTACTATGCTTGAAAGTTGGCCGATTCACAAGTTTCTGCATTTTTGTGGGGAAGAAACCAATTCCATAAAAATACGTCGTCTGACTGATTCCATCGTTTTGCCTACCCCCAATCATAATAAATTAATAATAATAATAATAATAATAGTAAATTATTTCTATACATACCAAATACTGCATTATTCACAAGCTTGTAAAAGTCTTTCTCAAAACTGTTTACCACTTTTTTCTTCGTGTCTGTATTGAGAGCGATGTATCGAGCCAACCACGGAGACTGATTAAATTATAATACCCTATGCATCTATGATAAATAATAATAATAAATTTTTAATAATTTTTAAATTATATTTACTTTATCCACTATCAACCTGTTTTCAATTGCCTGTTTCAGCTTTACATTATGAACGATATACCTCTCTTTCCGCTCTAGTGTGGCCATAAGTTTGCCAACTTTTAGACCCGGTAGTACCTATAATATTGCACGGTAAGAACGAAAGATTGCAATGCTTATCGTGCAGATGATCGGGGTATATCACATCGACCTCATAAATACGACCAATAGGTGAATTATCGGTCATCGTACTTAATCCAAAATGTAATGGCTCCAACCATTTAAATCCTCCATGGGGCATATATCCACCCGTCGCTCATCCATACAAATTATTGCTTATAACATAATATATACGTTTAGCTATCCAGATATGATATATTAATATATATTTATTTTATAATTACAGTCTTGGTATACGAGCCATGAGTTTGATTTATCGCTATCATAGCCAGGTGTTTTAGGATTGTTAGCCCTCGCATGGCGCATGCCCGTCAGCACTATACCTCCTCGAATACCTGTAATATTCGATTAATTAGTTTTATGCATTTTATTGCATTTTTAGCAATTGATCGTGTAGAGTGGAATTTGGGTATGGTATTTTTAATAAGGGAAGAGGAAGTGTGGAATGCTGTGAGAAAAATGAAAAATAAGAAAGCGGTGGGACCAGATGGAGTACCAGTAGAAGTATGGAAGGTATTAGGAAGTTTAGGTATACAATGGCTGACAAATTTCTTTAATAAGATACTAATAGAAGGAAAAATTCCAGAAGCTTGGAAGAAGAATTGTGTAGTACCAATATTCAAGGGTAAAGGAGATGTACAGGATTGTGGAAATTATAGAGGGATAAAACTTATGAGCCACAGTATGAAGATTTAGGAAAAGATAATAGATAAAAGAGTAAGAGGTGAGATAACTGTTACTAGAAATCAGTTTGGGTTTATGCCTGGGAGGTCAACAATGGAGCCAATGTTTTGTGTTAGACAGATTGTAGAGAAGTACAGAGAAATCAAAAAGAAGTTGTGTATGGTATTTATTGATCTAGAGAAAGCTTATGATAGGGTTCCTAGGGAGATCTTAAAGTGGGCATTAATGAAGAAAGGATTACCAAAGGTGTATGTGAACATAATTGAAAATATGTATGAAGGGGCGAGTACAAGAGTGAGAAGTCTGTGTGGAGAAACTGAGGATTTTAGGGTCAGAGTGGGGGTACATCAGGGTTCAGCTTTGAGTCCTTACTTATTTTCCCTGGTAATGGACGAGATAACAAAGGATATACAGGGGGAGGTACCATGGTGCATGTTGTTTGCAGATGATATAGTACTGATAGGAGAAAGTCCTGAGTAGGTGAATGGTAGACTTGAAGAGTGGAGGGAAGCTCTGGAAAGTAAAGGACTAAGGATTAATAGGAGTAAAACAGAATATATAGAGTATGATTTTGATGAAAGAGAACACAGAGGGAATAGGGAAAGGCTGGAAATAAAGTTAAATGGGGATGTGGTGGGAGAAGCGGAGAAGTTCAAATATTTAGGGTCCATTGTACAGAAAGATGGGCGCTTTAAAGAGAATATGAAACACAGGATTAGGATTAGGGGTAGCTTCGATAGTAGACAAAATGAGAGAGAATAGATTAAAATGGCACGGGCATGTATTAAGGAGGGAAGAGACTGAGGCAGTAAGATTAATAAGGGAAATGCATGTTGTTGGTAAGAGGGGAGGGGAAGACCAAAAAAGAGATAGGGGGATGTAATGGCGAATGATGTGAGGAATGTGGGAGTAAGTGAAGAAGATGCGGGAGATAGAGTTAAGTGGAAGTGTAGGACCAAGGTGGCCGACCCCAAATAGTTGGAAGAGAAGGCGAAGGAAAAGAAGATTTTTCCAGGCGGTCGGATAATAGCGTAACCTTAGGCAACCGTTTATGATGTTAGGGCGGACGATAATTGTGTTTTTCGGTAGAAATCTTAGCACAGTATTAGAAATTTGGTCATGACCCGGGGCTTTTCTTCTAGGAAGTCTAGAAATTAACTTCTCGATGGTTCCCGGCGTAGTGTATTGTGATGAACTCATAGGCGTGTCTACGTGTCGTTCCTATCATACACATTACACAGGCACGACCTGCAAAATCAGCCGCAAATTTAAATTTTGTCTGAATTACCATGTTCTGTGCTATATTACAAATATATTCATGACAACATTTATATGTCTGTAGTCTGTGGCTAATATAAATTATATCTACTATTATAAATTTTGTTTTTTTAATGTGTAAGGAAAAACTTCCCAAAAATGACGAAAAAACAGCAAAAATACAATTTTGTCAAATCGAGATTTTTTATTTCTAAGTAATTTCAAAAATAATAACTTTAAAATCTTGAAATTTACAACGAATATTTAATGTAGTAGTAAATTAAAGTAAAAATGTAAAAATAATTTTTTCGAGTTCAATGACTTATCATTGCTTTCAAATGCAATACATCCACCAAGAATAGGTAGGTGTCCTATCCGATAAGTGCTTCCACCCGACGAGCGAAGTGCACCTAATTTTAGATTTCATTGATAAATTAACAACTATTATAACTTTTAAGACAATTAATAATTGAACTAATTTCCTGATTACAAATGATAAAACAAATGTTTGTATATTTTTATAATGCAATAATACTTTTCACCACCATTCCTGTGACTAGCTGCAGTTCGTGCGAACGTGCATGTTCAAAATTGGCCATCGTGAAAACAAAACTTTGCGGCACAATGGCTCATGAAAGTCTTGAGTCACTAATGTTTTTCATTTTTATATATTCAGAATTTAGTACTTTGAATTTCGAAACAATTAATTACTTGATTACGAGAGAAAAATGATAAACAAAAAAAACATGTTATGGGGGATGAGTGCATGACCCGCGAAGAAAGTCTGGACACGCCTATGGATCCTGCACATTGCACATATACCTACCTATATATATATATATATACACAAGGCTGGGCATTAACGAGTTAAAAGTTAAAATTAAGTTAATTTTAATTAAGTTACTTAAAGCGTTAGGTACTTTTTTTTCAAATTAACTTTTAACTTAATAAGTTACTTTTTTATTAAAATTAACGTGTTAACTTCAAGTTAACTTTATACAAAAGTATCTAAATAAAGTTAAATTTGCCCGAAGAACAATGCAAATTTTTGAATGAGCATTTTACTTTTTGGTACCTATACGCAATTTTAGTAGGTACCTACAATAGCATATTATATACGTAATCGTTAAGAATCGATGTATCACTCACGCACACGCCGCGACGTTGGCCGTTCACGAATATTGGAATGAGCCCGGTCTTTTTAACTACATGGAGGCTGGTATTTATGTCTATCCAGTATAGAAAATATATTGAAGTGATAGGTACTGCTTATTTTATACCTACTATACATTAGTGTGAATCAAACAGTAATGTAGGTATCTATCTTGGCGGTTAGAAGTTATTTTCTGATTTCTTATCTATGCATATGGGTTTTAAAATGACGTGTTGTCGTATTAAAATTTTTACGTGTATACACTTTTGTCTGGCAGAAGAAGTTCCCAGTAGTTTTTTTAAGCGTAAAGAATAACCGTCCTTTTTTACCTTTTTACGATATAATAAGTATATGGACTTTTTTTCCTAATTAGGAAATTTTAACTTTAAACCAAGTTAAGTTACTTTTTTTTCCCAAAAGTTAACTTTTAACTTTAAAAGTCGATAAAAAAAAAATATACCAGTAACTTTTAACTTAACTTAACTTGTATTATTTTCAATTAATTTAACTTAAGGGTCTTCGACAGTAGATTTTTCAAAGCGCTAAAATGGTCTTGGCATTTCCATAAATTGGCCGTGTTAAACTTGTTCAATTTTAATTTTAAAAAAAGTTCTGAATTCGTTATTATATTTTCTATGTTTTTACCAGA
>JAIPRL010006639.1:0-26479 GCA_025469235.1 Pemphigus obesinymphae
ATTTATCATTGCTTTCAAATTCAATACATCCACCAAAAGTACCCTGCCCAGTAGCGAAGTGCATCCACCAATACTGACACCCGACGAGCGAAGTGCTTCCACAACCTACTGACCGGTTTTTTTTTTTTTTTAATTTAAATTTTGTATTTTTATTTAGGCTATATTCCATGCCTAAACACAAAATATGTAACACGAGTGCTGCCAAATTGCATCTCCATTTCTTTCACGTACGACCGACTTCTATTTTATAGTTATTACTATTATTTCTTTATTTTCTTCCGTCTGATCGAATTTATACGCTCTACGTGAGCACTTCAATTATGTACTCGCGACGACATCGATGTCATCTTTCGACACTCGAGTTTATTATATACATACGTATATATATATAGCTTAAGGTATACATTCCTTAATAAAGCTTTATCCCATACACCTATATAGATAAAGTAACTTTTTTTTTTTTTTTTTTATTACAAATCATATGTAAATAGGCCATTTCGAACACTATATATACAAGGATATACATTTTCACGAGTCCTACGAAAAAAAACAAAAACAACAAAACACTATCACACCTGTAAGATCTTCTCGTCCCTGATCCCGTCGTATAATCGCCCGGGCGAAACGCGAATTTCCAAACTCCGCGAGATATACTTACGCGATTCGACTTTCGATGGTAGATATATATTATAGAAACATTTTCCTGTTTCACTTTACTTTTTTTCCTTCGCCCGATGATTTTCCATTATTACTCAATCTACTCGTTCAGCTGCAGCGGCACACTTTCGACAATAACGACAATCGGAAATGATACATTACATTTATAGGTATACGCATATTATTATAAATCCTATAAGTACACTTTATAATATATAATAACATACATTAGTAGGTACCTACGTTATACGTATGAAATATAAAATAAATATAGTTATATGTTCTTGAAAAATTCATAATTTGAAAAAATAATTGAATTCAGAACAATTTTAATATACAAAATGTTTGTAAGAACCTATATGTTTTCAAGATTTTCCCCTATTTCTCACAAAAAGGTTAATGTAAATGAAAATAATTGAAAACCCTTTTTATACAAAAAATTATGTTATATAATAAAACTTATACATAATTTTGTTGTAACTTTAAAAATAAGAGAATACTTACGTGCAAAAAATGAAAATTCACCCCCCTTTCATATATATATATATATATTATATATCCATCATATACGTTTATGTACACATTACCCTGCGGTATAAACTTTTTTGATTTTTCACACATTCGCATGCACTCGATAGTTAGCCCAGGGTCAGGATACGGCTCTAAATGTTGAGCTGGCTCCTATTTAAAACAATCGTATACTTGCTCTAAATTATTCCCGCTAAATATGTATCTATTTCTGTATCGTATATCAATATATTTATTTTAATTCATTAACGCCCTGATAGACTGCAATACCAGTCGGCAGTCATTTGAATTTACAGAAACTGTAAAATATATTAATTATACAATATTATACAATCCATTACAAAATAAATAAAATATACGATAACAATATAGCCATATATAGATATTTATAGAAAGCGGAGAAGCCGCCAAGGAACCAAAGAAGAAAATGATTTATATTGTTCCAGCCGCGGATCATATACTATGCAGTGAATGGTTATATAATATTTTGCCCATCATAAGAAGTGTTGGAGTTAGAAGAAACATGGAAAATAGTATAATTTCTAATAGGATAGAAATAGACCATGGAAAGTGATATTAGATAGGATATCTGGTACGTTAAAGCGGGGTTTATACGATTATAATTTTGCGTAATAGTTGCTGTCGTAATTAAAGCAACTTTCATGATATCTTTACGTTCGTAAAATTGACCCCCCCCCCCACCACACACACACATACGTTAAGATATTTATTACATAAATAGAAACACTTAACACCGGTTATTCATAACGTTTAAAATGGAAAATTATTCCTAAACGTAATCAATAAACGAAAACGAAAAACAAAATATTTAGAATATCACCAAATAAAACGTATAGTTCACATAATATTATGGAGTGTTCGACCAAAAACGATTAAATGTAGCATTAAGGGGATTGGAAGCTTCAATTGTCTATCTCTCACATGTAACATAGAAATAATACCATTTCTATTTCTAACGTACCGGTAGATCTAATGATACGATGAGGATTTTAAAGACGAATCTAAATTTTTCATAGTCTACTTTAGATCGACTTTCCCACATTTCTTAATTTTGTCTCTCCATAAAATTAAGTCAATGTATTTGGACATTTTCAATTTTTTGTGAAAATCAAGTAAAAATAATTTTAAAAGTGAAAAATTCATCTGCGTAACGAAAAAAAATCAAATAATTGCCTAAACACAACCCCTTAATAAATAACTACTTCCAATGACCTTAAAGTTAAAAAGAAAACATTTATTGATGTATTTATACTTTTCACTATACCAGGAAGTTTATTTTCATACAATCGCAGAACATAATAATTATTAATTAAAATGGTATATCATTATCTATTTATTTATATTTTTGTGTTAGGTTTCCGTGTTTTAGGTAATCATCTACAACACACCACTGATTATTTATCGGCAACAATGCAGACTACCGTGTACTCGAATATATTTCAGTACCTAATTAAATATACGAGTACTTATCTAATAAATTTCAAGCTCCAATTTCAGTTTCACATTTGTTACCTACTACTTACTGATTGCGTATCACCACGACTGTGTTTCGTACACATTTATTATTGCGTTTTTCCCTTTTTTGTCTTCACTTACGAGTTCTTCTTCTTCGCCTTCTCTCCCAACTAATTGGGATCGGCCACTCTAGTCCTACACTTCCACTTAACTCTACATATCTCTTAACAATCGTCATCACATCCCCCCACCTTTTTTTGGGCTTCCTCTCCCCCTATTTCAATCGACATACGTTTCCTTCACTAATCTTACTGCCTATATGCCTCTTTCCTCCTAAAAAAATGCCCTACCTAGCCATCTAAATCAAGTCTACCCCGTTTTGTCCACGATTGGAGCCACTCCTATACTACCTAGTACCCTTATGTATTAATTTCTTGTTTTGTCCTCTCTAGTTACTCCACTCATTTATCCTAACATTCGCATTTCGGTCATACTCATCCTCTCATCTATCTTCCTATCCACTGCCCATCACTCCGATCCGTACATCATTGCAGGCCTGACTATTGTCTTATCAAATTTACCTTTTAACCTCATTCTCATATCACACAAAATACCTGATGCTTCTATCTACTTCATCTACCCATACTTAATGCTATGTCTCATCTTCCTCAAACCACCATTCTTCTGTAGAACAGATCCTAAATACAGGAACCTCTCAACCTCCTCACCCACTACATACCCACTCAACATCATTGCTTGCCGTTTCTTATTCGCTGTGTGTTCCCTTTCTCCAAAATCATACTCAATATATTCTGTTTTACCCTTACTCATCCTTAATTCTTTCCCCTCGAGAGCTTCTCTATACTTTTCCAATCTACCATTCACTTCCTCAAGACTCACCAAACAACACTATAACATTTCAAAATAGCAAATCCTTTGTAATTTCATCTCTTATTAGGGAAAATAAATAAGAACTCAAAGACCCTAGTGCACCCTTACTCTGATCGTAATATCCTCAGTTTTCCACACAAACTCCTTAATCTTGCACTTTTCCCTTCATACGTGTCCTCAATTACATTCACGTACACTTTTGATAATCCTTACTTCATTAATACCCATTTCAAAATCTCTCTAGAAACACATCTTTAGCCTTTTCCAAACCAATAAATACTATACAAAACTTCTTATTTTTTCTATACTTCTCCACTAATTGTTTAATACAACAATTTGGCTCCATCGATGACCTCCCAAGTATAAAGCCAAACTCATTTTTTTTAACAAATGTCTCGCTTCTTACTCTTGTATCTATTACCTTTTCCCAAATCTTCTTACTGTAACTCATAAGTACATTATTCCTCAATAATTCCTACATTCTTGTACATCTCCTTTACACTTAAATACTTAAATATTGGTATCACACAATTCTTCCTCCAGGATCCAGGAATTTTCCCTTCAACTAATATTTTATTCGTACAGGTTTAATAATATATTCTTCTGTATCTGTTAAGTATAAAACTCGTAGGTACAGAGAAGAATTAAAAAAGTATATGTATATATATATATTTTTTTTTTTTTTTTTGGAATATATTTAATTTTTCAAACACATCATATATGATTATAATTATGTACACAAACTAGTTAATATATATGTAATATGAATATTAATCCAATAATAATTGTTATCTACCTATATATAAATTATAAATATATAGGAAAATTTAGGAATAACAAATTACAAATAAAGATCACGTCGACTGCATGCATCACTGCAGTGGCCTGCAGAACTTAGACGATTTCGTCTACGTTTAAAAACTTATTGTTGTGCAATACTTTTAGAAAAACACTGCCGTAATCGCCTTTGGTCATGTCCGCTACGATTCGTATCACAGCGTTCTCTTTGATCACTCCTCTTTCGTGGGCTTTGGCTATTTGAGCCACCACGGACCTCTCCACCTCGTGTTTGATCGATCTGGCGCCATAGCTTACGTCGTACGCACCTATTATAACGTGTTCGACGGCGCTATCCCATTCGATTTTCACTTTATGTTTCTTTATGGCCTGGAAAAAATATTAATTTTTTTTTTTTTCCAATAATAAATGGGTTGAATATTACATATAAATAAAATTGTCCGGGTTCGGGAATTTAGGTTCAAACGCGTAAGTACATGACGTATACATATATACATTATTGTACATAGTATAGGCCGATATTTCAATAAGTAGGTATATAATATACACCTACGATATTTCATCGAATATGTAAACAAAAATGCCATTGCACCGTCATTTATTATTAAAACGTTTTTAGAATACGGGCCCCGGTGGTTCTCCTCAGCGCCACAGCAGAAACGAATTGGTCAACGATTTATGAATAAATCCGTCAATTTTTTACTATGAAAACGGACAAGTTTACTACAGAGTTCTTTTCAGTATCTTTGATCAGTGATTAAGCTACTTTTGACTTTATTTTCAAATACTATTTCACTTTGGAAACTTCAGGGCTTCACCAAAAAAAAAATATGTATCTCAACGAGTATTTTTAAATCCATTAATAATATATATATATACCTAAAGATATAATATGTTTGATAAAAAAAAAAATAAAAAATGTCAAACTATGAAACCCACTTAGTAACGTTTGCCAACATAGGTTTTTTTCAATTTCGTATGTGGAAAATCAAAAAATATACGATTAGCATAAAATACTTTTATTAAAGCCTATAAAAAACAATGGGTTTGTCAAGCATTTTATTTGTAATTAAAACAAAATAACTGTTTAAAAAATTTTTTTAATTATAAATGAAAACTGGCTAATTTTTTAAATAAAAATAAAATATAAGTAGGTACCTACTAATAACTGTACCTACTTAAATACCAGGCGGCCAATTTCATATAGAAGTGTAGAAGACTGACCAACTCTACCAAAACCATCATAACCTCGAAAATTATGTAAGATTATTTTTTATTTTAATTAAATAACTTTCCTAAAAATGAATCTTAAACCGTCTTTTGCACATATTGAAGTTATTTTTCATATTTTTTAATATTGAAGTTTGAACAAAAAACTAGTTTAGCTACTCCACTAATTTTGAACTTTTTTAAAAAAAGAAACCACATGTAAAATTGTATATTTTAAAGGATGGTGTCGTTAGAATTTTTCGGAATACTTTTCTTCAAAGTAATAGCGATTTAGAGTTTTTTGTATTATCAAAAACAACATATTTTACGATGAATTTTCGTATCAAACAAATCATTTTTTCGATATTTAAAATCGCAAGTTATTTTTTGCCGGATATAGGTATATAAACTAGACAGGGTCGCTTACTCGATGCGCTCACTCAGACAGTTTAATTCGAAAATAATGAACTAGTTGATAAAAAAGGGTTGAATTTAGACATTATTTTAAAATAATTGCATTATCGTAGTGTATTTTTGATATTTGTTTTGGCATATAAAAACAGACACTGTCGTTCGATTGTAAAAAACGACTCTTTTAATACGAAAATTCAGCGTAAAATATGTTGTATTTGATAGTTCAAAAAATTTCACATCTTTCTAACTTTAAAACAAAGTGTTTCCACAAAATTCTAACAACACCATCGTTTAAAAAATATTATTTTTACAAAGGTTTAAAAAAAAAAAAGTTAAAAATTCCTCGATTTATACGTTGAAGTTTATAATATTTTTAATACTCTAATTCGGGTTTAATAACTTCTCAATAAATAGTAACTATTGATTATGTAAATGTTAGTTATTACTAATTTAACATGAAAAATTGAAAACCTATGTTTTTATTTGGTAAATAAGTTTTTAAGCCTTTAAATTGTATAAATATGTAAACGATGTATGCATTGCATGCATTGCATTGCATGTAAACGATGTACATAAATTAATGTACTTAAAAAAAAAAATTTAATTAAATAAAAAGTTTTGATAAAAATTAATATATTAGATAAATCGGTTTTAGTGCACCTTACCTCAGTGGCCAACTTCAGTCAATATTACAATACTAATACTACAATTAAATCTAAATACATTATAGAACACTTCTAAATAAAATTCATCATGGTACAAACTTCAAATAATAAAATACAAAAACGACCCACATAGATCGATATCAGAATTTTTTTATGAAATTTGTTATTTCTATGACCAAAATGTATGAGACATTCAATAATAATTATAACATTTTATACTACAAAAGAATTATAATTAATTATTATTGTAGGTTTACAAAAATTGACTAGGAGCACATAATAATAAACATATGTAGGTAGGTAGGTATTTAAAGATTTTATTTTAAAGTTATTTGCAATAATTATACATAATCACATTTTCATTTGATTATGTAGGGCCAAACTATCAATTAAAAGCAGGAACCGTAGAGTAGAACAAGAGTATGAAGTTAAGTGGAATCTTAGGTAAAAACAGTCTTATATAACAATGACCCATAATGGCAATTATATAGTTAATATTAAGTATGTACCTAACCTACCTACCTATATTTTTCAAGAATTTGTATAGACTATGGTTTTAAGTTCTAACAAATTACTAAAGGACAAACATCGCAAAAAAGTTTAGGATAAAATCAGTGTTGGGCAAAACTGCTTATTTGACCTAAATAGCACTAAACTTATTAGTTATTAATAATGTTATCTACTAAGGTTGGAGCTCAACATATCATTGTATGTTGAAAATGCACAATTTGTAAACTAAAAGCAGTAGTAGTAGCAGTAGGTAGTAGTAATTGAACTGATTTTAAGATATATAATATAGAACAAGACATCATATTTTTCCGTAATGAGATGAAACTTTTTATTTTTACTTATAGAATGCAAATAAATACATTTTAATTTAAAATTGTTCAAGTCTACATTAAATTTTAAAAATTGAATAATATTTTGTGAGATATCGATAAAGAAAAAATCCAATCAGTTGGAGCTTGAAGCACTTTACTCGTTAGTTATACAATACTGGTGGTAGATTTATTAAATTTAAAAGCAATAAAAATCATTTATTTCGAGAAAACAATTCTGACTGGAGTATAATATGTAAACACTTTTGAAAAATGTATAATGTATATAATATTATGTTATATATATATAATACATACTCTCTGAAAATGTCTAATTTTTTGACCAATTTCTTTTTTCGAAATGACTAGGAAATTACACAATTATTAAAATAGTTTAAAAAAAGTATCAACTAAACAAAATGTTCTACCGAAAAACGTCTAACATATTATGGTGTAATGGCACACATAAAGATCAAGCCTTCTGGTCGAAAAGTTCACAAAAAATACAAATAATTAATAAACATTGTAATACCACTAGCACCCTAGCTTACCCTCAGAATTAAAAATAAGAATTTTAGAGTTATTATATGCACCAATATGTATATATAATATTATACTTTATTATAGAATAATATTTATAACCTTGTTTACGAGAAAAAAAATTTAATATAATAATTAATAGGGTTAGGATGTTTATGAACTTATAAACTCAAAAAACCACGATAATATGCCAAAAAAATAAAATCGAAGTATGCCCTTACAACAACAACACGTATATTTAATATTAGGTCCACATATCATTGTGGTCAAGGTGGTGGTGAGTCTAGCGGTTAAATACTGCATGACCAATTTCACTGCCGCGATGGCAGTACATAATACAATATAATACATACAATATACAACATATACAATATAGGTAACGTAACTACAGTACTAATACCTATGTGCACGATTTAAA
This sequence comes from Pemphigus obesinymphae, assembly GCA_025469235.1. Classification (NCBI taxonomy): domain Eukaryota; kingdom Metazoa; phylum Arthropoda; class Insecta; order Hemiptera; family Aphididae; genus Pemphigus; species Pemphigus obesinymphae. The sequence goes on from JAIPRL010006639.1 coordinate 8,415, forward strand.
AAATAATAATATGAAAAAGTCATAAACATCCTAACCCTAATAATTAATAACTATACCAATCCAAGTATAAGGCTACTATCTCATAATATAATTATTGCAAAAAATTGAAAGTAGACTTGATCGATTTCAAATTTCATTCTCAACAAATTTATATTTTTTCATTTTTTTTAAAAAATTAAAATATTTTGTCTCAAAAAATAAAAATCATATTTTATCCTATGATTTATATGTTACATAGGTTGATAGGTTGAACTACTATTAGTGCTTCTATTTTACACATCCCACCGCTTTGACAACTTCGGTGCATAGGCGATATAGTATCGAGCTCCAACCTTTGTAAATAACCGAGTTAATTACTTATTAGAAAAGATTGACATACCAACTCTTGCCAATATTTCAATTCCCTTTGTACAATAGTTTTCAATTCCATTTCGGAAAAAGGTAAAAAGTATACTATTTCATTGATTCGGCCCAAAAATTCATCTCGTTTAAAATGTCTTTTCAAAATAGGTTTTACTATTTTATCTTTGAATTTTTTCGATATAAACATTTCACTCTCCTTATGTGTTTCAAATTTTTGTTTAGATAATCCTAAATTATATGATAAATAATTACTTAATTATGAATAAAAAATATAAAAATAATCAATGAAAAAATTATCTTACGACTATCCTCTATTAATTTATTTTCATGTTGTTCTTTTCTTAATTCCAAAGCATGCTCTGCAATTTCATTACTAGCTAAATTTGACGTCATAACAAATATGGCATTTTTACATTCAATTGTCTTTCCTTTGCCATCAGTTAAACGACCCTATATAAAACAGATTTTTATTAAAATGTATATAGTTATTTGAAGAACTACATTATATGAGCATGGATATGTAATATATAATAAATATACAGTTAGTATATCAATAAGTATTAAATTATGAAGTTATTCATAATTTAGTAATGCATTTAGTTAACTATTATTAATAATATATGTAAAAATACCTATAAATAATATTATATTTTATTTTTTATATCTTGCCATATTGGTATCAGGAATCTAGTATAAAGCTATGTGATTGTGTTATTTTTAGTTTTAAGTTTTAAGACAATTATATTACAACTTTTGATTGCAAATGATTAATTATTATAATACATGAATTGTCGATTGTTTGAAATCAATTAATCAATCAAACTGTTATCAAATCATGATTATAATAAAAATTTTTTTTTTTAAATAATGCTTTAATAATTCACCCTAACATATTATGTCACCAACAAATCAAAATAAAATTTATCTAATTGATAAAATATTTAGAAATTATTAGTCATTAATAACAATTTATTGAAAACCGATTAATAAATTAAAATTTTATTTTACAAAACATTGATTTATCATATAAATATATAAATAAGTAAAATAATAAATATACAATTGTAGAAAATAATATTTGTTAATATACATATATATATAATATTATAATATATGATAATTATAATAATAGATTTATATTTATTATTATTTATACTGACCACTTAACATGTTAATAATATCAAAAGTAATTAAGTAATCAAGTAATTATTTTTCAATATTAATGAGCTAACTCTAATGAAACAACTATGTAAAAACTACTAACTGCAGAAGAACAATCACAGTGAAATATCCTCCAAGCCATTAAAAATTATTACTATGGTCGTTTAATAAATTATTTGTTCTATTTTGGCAACTGTAGGTATGTAAGTAATAGGTAAAAAAGACATAGACAAACCTAGTATAATAAATATATCCTAATAAAAAATCAACCAATATTATTTATCCAAGGTTATTTACCACCTACAGATTTTACTTGGTAAAAAAACTAAATAATAAAAGTATGATATCGACAGTTGAAAGACAAAAGGGCAGAATGACATTTTAAGAATTTTTTAGGAAAGCAAAAATAGATATTTTTAATAATTACTTATTTAATTTAAAAGGTTCATAGATTTTAGGAACTTTTACTTTAAAAAAAAATTATTTTTGATAGGTTTTATATTATTTAGCAAAAAAGAATCATAATGAATGTTTTAAATTATTTATCGGCGCTTACTTGATCTTATTGTATTTACATCAATGACAGTAATTTAGGGTGTAACTCTATAATTTTAATATTAATATTAAACATATAAAATTAAATTAGGTAATATAAGATAGGTACATATTTTATACTAGATGTCAGGAATACATTAATATTTTTTTTCTACGTTGTTATGTGAATTTCTTGAAAAATCTTAGGAATTTTCCACTTTGGATCTCTATTCTATTTAAAATTTGGATACAAATTATAAAAAGGCTATCCAAAATTCAAGAACAACTTATCGATTTTATAAAGGACTTAAGTATCATAAATGTTCTAAAAAAATTTAGAGTGTATGCAATATATTACGTTGATTAATATTTTGTAATATTATAGCTTCAGCTACAATTTATACTTTGCCAGTGAATTTGTTTATAAATGTGGCACTTTGCCCTTTGCCAAAATCATGTAAAAAAAAGTTGTAAAATTAAGCACATTTGACGTAGATAACCATAACAAAAATTCTAATATATGTATTACCATTTACACCAAAAGTATTGCTTACAGTATTTTGCTTTTCGACCATCATATGTTTAATTAACAATTATATGGTGTATATCAAAGGAATGATATCAATACAATTTCAGTTAGATATTCATAAATTCAACAATGATATATCTTTCAAGGGAATATTATAAAAATACTATTATTTCATTTCTAGTAATAATCCTAAATTTACCTCATCAAATAATTGTAATAGTATTGTTAATACATCCCTATGAGCTTTTTCAACTTCATCAAATAGCACAACAGCATTTGGATTTTTAGTCAGTTGTTTGGTCAGAAAACCACCATCATCATATCCAACATAACCTGGTGGAGAGCCAATCATTTTAGCAACCTGTTATATAAAATAATCAATATAAATTATAATATTATATTAGTTACTAGTTAGGTATATTGTAATTATTATTATTAACATTATTTTTCCAGAGACATACCTCATGTTTTTGTTGATACTCAGACATATCGAGTCTAATGAAACTATCTTTATCATTTTTATGAATATAACTCGCAATCTGTTTAGCCAACTCTGTTTTACCAATTCCAGATGAACCAAGGAACAAAAAAACCAATGGATGTTCATCATCTGTCCAACCATTTTCTTTACGCCTGATAGCTAATAAGCGTTTATAGTATTATAATTTATGATATATCATAATTAAAATATAAACGTATTACCTGATGCGACTACTTTAATAGCGTTTTCTTGGCCAACTATTTTTTCTTTTAATCGCAATTCCAAAGGAAAATTTTTTCTCTCTTCTGCTTCACGTTTATTTTTAATAAGTTCAAACTGAAAACACATTATTATTAATTATAATAGTAATTACTATATTAATAAATATAATTATGATTTTAAAATTATGAAATGGTGAAAAATACTAAAAACTACCTAAATAAATATAAAATAAATTTACGAATCTATGTCAAAACTAATAACAATAATAATTAATATTTATAAAACTATATATAGAATTTCCAAGAAAAATGTTACACCTCATATAACTTAACTAGGTTTATATATTTTCATTAATTTTAAATAGTACTAAATGGTTGTAAATTAATTAATTAATTATAGAACGTATGTGTATACAAGAAAATTAATATGTAAGTAGATTAATATTAATCAATGTTATTGTGACACATATAATATATATGATATATCACACATTTTCAATCAAAGTTCTAACTCAAAAATTAATTCAATTTAAGCTAAAATATTAATATTTTGTTGAAAAATAATCAAAAATAAAAACTACAAAAACTAATAGGAATACTATTTTAATTCATAATTTATCACTTTAATATGTATTATAATACATATACGTATAGAAAATGTATATTTATTTTGTAATTTCTATTTTAGATAAAATTTACTTTTATTATCAAATTTAAATATGATAATATATTATCTATTATTTCTAGTAAAATTCTTTGGTAAAATATAATTTTTTTTTAATCCTTATATTTTAAATTCAACTTTACTTAGCAACTTATAGGAACCTACATTTTTTTCGTACTCAACAAGTAGATCAAACATTTCTACATCTGTAACTAAATCTATTGGTTTATGGCCTGTCACACTTTTTATATGTGGATCAGCGCCATAATTTATTAGTACTTTTAATGATTCAATGTTATTGAATAATGCTGCATAATGAAGAGCTGTAAATCCTTGAACTGTAGCATTAAAATTAAATTTGTTCGTAAAATATTTTTCTCTTACTGATAGAACTGAAAAAAAAACGTTTGTTTCACATTAATAAATTACATTCAATGCTACTTAACTACCTACCTATATTATATATATTTTATAACATGGGTTTATAGAAAATACTGTAATCTAACAATGTGTTAACTTAATAGTTTAGTTAGTATAATTTTTTTTTTATTGTTAAAAAATTATGTAAAACTAATAATAGTGTATATTAATATGTAATTAAAATACATTATACATAGGTCAGTAATATTATATAACATGTTTTTTTTTTTTAATAATTTCAGTAATCGAGCAGAGCTCCAGTTCTCATATGTATTAGATTACAGATATTACTGTTCATAGGTACATTTATTTGGAGTTTAAACACACTCTAGATGAGCATGAACAAAAAATATTTGAGCAACTCCAGCTCTGCATGATTAAAATAATGAAGGAACCAAAACTACATACTATACAAATAATGAATACATACAACTTAAGTTCTATAAAATCATTACACCATGATTATATATAATCAGCATATTATTGTTTATTTGAATATGATTTCAGATTGATAACTTTATTTCCCCCTGTGTAACTATCTGTTAAACACATGTTTATAATTATAAGTTTACATATGTTTAGTTCTATGAACATCATCATTTATATCATATTGCACAAATAATTGTCCAAAATAATAAAATATGAAATATAATTGCTTTTAATATGGATAAAAAAAATGTGTGTAATATATACTCAAGGAAAAAATGTGTTATTAGCTAGAAATAATTTTAAATATTACAGATATTACAAATAAATGTCAAATTAAAATCTGGGGAACTGGGATGAAAATTAATGTGATCACATTGCACACAATCAATATTGATTATTTAAACATTTTATTTTACCTAATATAATTTAATCTATATGACTAGTTTGTGGGCTATAATAAAAATTAGAATGAACATCCAGACCGATAGAAATACATATACAGGAAAGCTTAATAGCTACACTACAATTATTCAAACCAAACAAAGTATTTTATAAATCTTTTGTGCAGAATTATGTCACAAAAAAAAGTTTACTCTCAAAGTTAGTGTCAAAAAAAACCACTCATGTGGAGTTACTATTTTGTAAAATGTGATTCATGCGCAATCATGGAGCTCCAATTTATTTATAGAGGTAGGTCATACTCAAAATTTAGGTGTTGAACTGAACTCAAACCACACATTTAGTTTGCCTATAAAACCCAAATACTTTTTACAAAAATAAATGTAATATTTCCTTAAAATATAATATCATAATATAGTTTGAGTATGGCAGAGATGAGAATGTTAAGATGGATGAGTGGTGACTAGAGAGGACAAAATTGGTAATGAATATATAAGAAGTAGTATAGGAGTAACTCTAATGGTGGATAAAGTCAGGGAGAAGAGGTTATGATAGCTAGCGTAAATGTTTTAAGGAGGAAAGAATTTGAGGCAGTAAGAGTAGTAAAGGGAATTTATGTTGAAGGCATAAGCGAAGAGCAATACCCAAAAATATGTGGAGGATGTAATAGAGAGTGAAATAAGGTAGGCAGGTGAAGGTGAAGAGGATATGGAAGATCGAGTTTTGTAAAAGTTAAGAACTAGGGTGGCTGATCCCGAATAGTTAGCAGCGAAAACAATGGAAAAGAAGCTAAAGATGACATCATAGTTGTTGGAATACATATACGCAATTAAAAGTTTATAATTTTTGTGATTTGGGTTTATAATAGACATAAATAAAAACTAAATTTTTACCAAATAATTAGTTTTTATTTAACGAATACGTATTTCAAAAACAATGTTTTCATCTTCTGTGTTAAACAACTACAAGTAACTCAATACCAAAATATGGGTTTATAATAATTTATAATATAAGTCACAAGCGCTCAAGTTTATTTTAAGATTTTTTTTTTTAATAAATTAATAAAAATAAGCAAGTATATATCAGTAGTTGTTTAACGCTGAAGATGAAAACATTGTTTTCGAAATACGCATTTGTTAAATAAAAACAAATTATTTTGTAGAAACTGGGTATTTATTTATATAGGTATATAAATAATTCTACAAGTAACTCAACACCAAAAGAAATATATATTTTTGTTTCTAAACAAAATAATAAAATAAAGAATAATATATGTATTTACCATAGTCAGGGTGGGCCTTTTGTCTTAGAGCAACATTTAAATAAATTGAAAAACCTTCACTTATATTTGGATCTGCTCCATATTTCAATAAAACTTCAATATGTTGGTGTTTATTATTCACTGCAGCTACATGTAATGGTGCCCAACCAAATTCATGATTTTTATTAGCATCTTTAGTATTATTGTTTAAAAATCTGAAAAAAAAAATATTAAGTTTAAATGTATTATTTAAGGCTATAAATTGATTTCACATAGATTTTACTTAGTTAAGTCTTCAACCGTTCCATGAGTTACCAAATCAAAAACATCTGAAACAAATAAAACTGTACACTAAGATGATTCACAAAATTAATGACAATATTAATATGTTAAATAAAGATGTAGATAAGACCAACAGACAAATATTAAACATTTTTATAAAACATTTAAAACATAGAATATATATTTATTCCAGTATTTATTTCTATAGGTAGATCCCACCCACGGTTATTTAGTAGATCATATACCTACCTAAAGCAATATATCTTATTATTATCAATATACTTTATTGTACATTATACCACTATAAAATTTGATATTAATAGTCAAAAAATAGTGGATTGTTGGAATAACGTTAAATAGTAACTAAATAGTAGCATTTTTTTTACATATATATTTATAATGAATAAAATAAAATTTTACATTTGGTCAAAAAAGTTACTTAAATTTTTATCTCACTTTGGCTATCATAACCGGCATATACAAGTGCAATTGCTAACAACCACTTCCAAGACTGAATTCCGGTAGTAACAGGAAAACAGTTTCTACCAAATACTTGTGTACGATGAGCATTTTGACTATTAATGCACAGACATTTTACGCATTGTACACTCAATCGTTGTTTTCTTGGCCGTAATATAAATTTAAACCAAAAAGACTTGAAATCTAAATTTCTGGCCAATACATTTTGTATACTCATATTATATTATTGAAATTAATAAAATATCAAGAGAGAGTTGTGAAATTAATAGGTAAATATGTACAAGTTATAAAACTACAAAACACTAAAATCAATGTTGAATGTAAAATAAAAAACTCTTATCAGTAATAACTGTTATCATTTTCGACTGGCCGTGGCGGTCGGCCACACGATATCTATAAACCTTGGACCATACCACGGTCTAATATTGTATACACACAATTTCATTATCATAATATATTTTAAATTATCTGTAATTAATAGTTATTGTTATTATCAAGTACAAATTTTATGAAAATCTTTTCAAATTTAAAATTATTCTTATACCTATAATTTATTTAAAAAATATTTATTCTATTAATGGTAGTACATAATTTAATTTATCACATTAATGGCAGTTATCCTTGCACAAATATATAATGACATACTTATATCATATATTTTGGGTACCTACCTAGTTATATTTGGTACCTAATTTAAAGTGTCATAATTTTTAGGTTTAAGCAAATAAAGATAGTGGATTTTGTAGTATGACTTTGATGTTGTAACTAGTAATTACTAATTATTTGGTAAATATTTGTCTTTTAATTATTATTTATACTAAATTGTAACTTCTTTAATTTCAAGATTCGGGAGACAAGAAATTACAAAAAACTGCCGCTCATTTTACTTTTAAAGTACAGTAAACTAGTTAATCATGGACGATGAGAATTATTTAGGTAATTTAACAATAACTTATTAATTATTTAGTACCTTAAATTAAATGTACAATAAAGGGTGATACTTTAACCGTAAAACGTTCATTATTTGGGAAAGTATTTATATTTTGAAAAATTGGATATTTAAAAACTATTTATGAATATTTTAATAGGCTTATAATGGTCACCATTTTGAATGTAGGTACCTTAATTAATTATTAACATATAAGTTTTAAATTATTAATTACAGAAACATTCAGATATTTTTTAAATTAATTTAAAAATGATTTTGTGTTAATAATTTGTGTTTACTGGTTGAGCTGTAGAAGCACTTACATACTTTTAAATGGCATTAAAACTTGTTCTTGCATTCAAAGTTCAACTTCTATAGATATAAATAAAAATCCAATTTCTACAAAATAATTTATATTTACGTTACAATGATATTGTCTACCTATGGAAATTGACATACCTATGCCAAATTTATGGATCAGTTAGATAACTTGCTATTAGATTTATTACTCACAAATAGCTACTGATAATTGAAAAAAAATGACATATTCTCTCATACCCACAAACACCTAACTTTAAATGCTTATACAACTTAAACATACCTAATTGACTAAATAAAAATTTTAAAGGCTAAAATTAATTTTTGATGTTTCTGAAATTAAAAATAGTGGTTGCCATTTAAAATTCAAAAGTTGATAATTAATCTGGGTATAATGGAAAGTTGAAAATTATAAAATAGAATAGAATAGAAAATTTTTCATTTTTTTGTCGACCTCAAATAGTTAGAAAAGAAGGTGAAGGAAAATAAAATATTTATAAATACTAAAAGTTTCTAAAAATACAATTTTACAAATAATGAGCGTTTTGTGTTAAAAGAATCACTTATAAATAGCTAGGTATTTTATATGATATTATACTTATATATACCTAGGTAATATCATTAAATTATATGATATTGATTTTAGATTTGATTTTTGTAGGCCTTTTTCTGTGTTCATTTGATTAAATCTTACAAAAGGGGTAGACACCTATGTATAACCTATGGTGTTCATCTTGACCATTGGCATACGTGACATGTTAGAGGTTTAAAAAACTCAAAATACTTGTGCATATACGAGTACAAGTTTGAAGCCGCTTGGCTACTTTCTCCATGGGGTCTGCCAGCATAGAAATTATATAGGTAATACAGTTGAATGTGAGCGATGGTGCTTGAGTTGTTATTAGTCAAGATGAACCGTGTGGGTTATACATGGATTTCCAAAAATTAATTATATACTTATACATACATATGAGTTAAATTCATAGTTTTGTGGTTAAAATATTAGACCGCCAAAATTCAAGCAGTTTAAAAAAAAAAAGTTTAAAAATCTGTAGTTTGTTATGTGTATGCACAAATTTCTGAAAACAGTATAAACTAGTTTATTTTATTAAACTAAATGTTTAAATGGGCCTTAATATGTTTGACGCATGTTCAATGTTTATATACCTATCGAATCTTTAAAATAATTTTAAAAGATATATTTTATTTTATTCTACATAAAATGAACAATAATATTATACAGAAATCATAATTTCAATCATAATTCAATAACAATATTAACCTAGAATATATTATCTACATACAAATGAATTATCCAACATATTTTAAAGCATTTAATAAATTCTTACATACAATTTCTATAAGTATATTAAATTTATAAATATTATTGAATTATTTAAAATAGATACTAGATAATAATTTTTAATTTCTTTACTTGTGTTTTTATTAGGTGTTGAATTAGACACTTATTTACTAAACAACAATGAAGGCAAAATAAATCCCTCATACCATATTTTATCAAACCCGGAAAATACAGATAAGCAGCATGTCAAAGTATTCAAAGGTAATTTTTCATGTTTCTAATATTTATATCGTTACATTTGAATTATTTATATACTTTTGTTTTAGTTTTTTTAAGAAAAGTATTTACTCTTCTGATACTTCAATTTCTGGCATTCAATTCTATGGGCTTTTTCTGTTTATTTACACCAAAAATACGATTCTTCATTTATAACTTGTGAGATACATTACAATATTATGAATTAATTGAAATGCACGAATCGCTTTAATTTAATAATAGATGATTTTTCATTTCAGTGAATACATGTTATCAATTACATTAATATTGAATGTAGTTGTATTTATATTTTTACACATGAAACGCAAGTATTATCCTGCAAACCTTGTTATGTTAATTATTTTTGTAAGTATTTACTTTTTACTATACAATTAAATTGGTAAATTTTGTAATTCTATTCATAATTTTACTAGACTTGTATAGAATCATGTACTATTGGGGTTGTAGTTATATCATTTGATTTATTTTCACTACTTCAAACATTATTACTTACTTTGTTTGCCATCATAGCAACAATGATATACTTAAGTAAAACAGAGAGAGATTGTGTGTCATTGACTAAATATTGGTGAGTATATTTTAGTATGATATTTAATACTATAGGTACACTAGGTACAGTCATGCCAGATAAATTGGCACGGCGGCAGCGGTGCGATAACGGAAAACCAAAGGTTCTCCGTATTTGGATGTTATTACCGAATATATTATAACATTTTAAAATGGATTTTTTTCCAGTTTCCATATTACATTAATCTATTAATTTTGTCATTGTCAGCCGAAGTCGTTTATTTTTATGCATTTACGATAAACAACTTGGTGTGGCACGCCACACAGCCGAAACCACAGCGACTGGCTTGGGATACACTTACAAAAAAGCGCCGCCGCCATGCCAATTTATCTGGCAACGTCGTGACGACTGTACAATGATATTATATTAGTATTGGTACAACATATTAAATACAGGCGAGACACTTACCGTTCAGTATGTAACTAACTGAATATATATATTTTTTTATTTAGATTTCTATGGTTCATTTACTTGTTTAGTTTTGTTATACGTTTTTGTTACAAACTGTCGTTGTGGTCCAATATGTAATTTCCCATCAAATGTACTGGACTTTCTCACAATTTTTTTTTTTTTGATCAATTGATATAAATATTCATTTAAATTAAATATGTACATATATTCGTATAACTTATAGTTATAACTTTCCCATAAATTCCTTTCTATTAGGTTGATCCACATTTTTGATACCTAGGATTTTTAATTTCTTCTAAAATTATCAATATTCAATATTATGAATAATTTAATTAAATACCCAATTATGTATGCACTTTTTAAAATTATATTTAGTTATTTCAACTTATTTGTACTTATTAGTTTTTGATATTATTAAGGTGGTTCCAGCTGGTCATTTTCCAAGTAGTATTTTTAGATAATTTATCATACATGATATGTACAGTATGTTAATGTTTTAGAATTTAATAAAGTTAGTGAAGTTAATGAAGTTATTAGTGTATGTATTACTCAGCACTATTATTCTCACAACTATCACAGAACAGTTTAAATTTGGTAAAGTGAAATAAGATGGCAAATTGATTTCTTTTTACACAATCAAGACGAACTAGCTGAAGTCTCATAGTTTTTTTGACATACTAGAACCATTGTAATATACCCCTTGAAATTATTTTAATTTACCAATACTAGTAGGTATTATTGATTTGAGCAATAAGTATTTGAAATTATGATAACATTGTACTATAAATGTTTAATTCTAATTATTTATATTTAGTGTTCTGCTGATTTTGGTTATATTCTCAACTGGTTTATTAGTACAAATATTACTTGGCAGTACTACATTTGAACTCATATTATCGAGTATCAGTTCATTATTATTCTCAATGTTCCTCATACACGATGCTCAGGTATGCCATTATAAACAAATTTAATTATATATAGGGTGATTTTTTTCTTATCATTTTGACTATATATTTTAAAAAATATAAATAATTTTTTTCAGAAAGTTATTTGTACACTTATTTCTATATTTTTTCGTAATTTGTAAACTTATAACCCTACCTTATTTGTTAAAACTATACTAACTTATTGGCAACTTGATTTAAATTATAAATTCTTAAAGAATATATTTTTATGAAAATTTACACATTTTGATTTGTCATATCTAATAAATATTTATAGACTAATTAGTATTTAAATTTAATAAATGGCGGAGTGAAGAAGTATTGTTATTCATAATACATTTTTAAAATAACATACTGTACTACTTCTCTACTACACCATATCTTAAATTGAAATCCTAATTATTTGGGAAATATTTATAGAATTAAAAAAATCAAAACATGGAAATACTTATTCATAAAAATGTGATCTTCAAGAATTTATAATTTAAACTATAGATTACCATTTAATATCAAAAGTTTTAACAAAATTGATAGAGAAAACAATTTGAAAATTTGAAAAATATAGAATTATGTATCAAGTCCAAGATATAGCCTAGCTCATGATGAAATAACCACCATATTATATATTCAATAAATTATAACTTAATTATTAATAATTGTTTTTAATAACTACTGTTTACAGAGACTGATGTGGAAATTACATCCTGAAGATTACGTTTTTGGTACCATCAGTATATATTTTGACATCATTAATTTAATTCCTTGTGCACTTCATAAACTATATAACTTAAAAATATAAAACGTAATCATTTGAGTGCTGCATAAATATGTATACTAATATAGTACCCATATTTTCTTGTTATATATATATTTTTTTTTTAATTTGTACGTGTTTACTAATTAACAAAACAATGTTTTTGTTTTTAATTGGTCTATTAATTATAAAATAAAATGACTATTTTTATGTTTATAACGGTTATATTACAAATATATACAGTTTTGTATCTAAAAAACAGAGAGGAAATTCAGTCAATACAAATTTCCAATATTAAAAAAAAAATACTAATGTGTTTATGATTTGGTATTCTTTTTTGCATTGAGGAATGCTTGAAGTTGACCCGTACTTTCTAAATAATTCATTACTACTTTTTCTTGTAGTTCAGGGGTTGTAGGAGAGTATCTAACATATTCCATGCTGAATTCTCCTTTACCTTGGGTCAATGAACGTAACTCTCCTGCAAACCCAAACATAGAGTTCAATGGCACCTCTGCATAAATTGTAACCCATTCGGCCGTTCCTTCACTTCCACTAATTATACCACTACGTTTGTTAAACTGTCCCATTACAGCTCCTTGAAACTCTGAGGGCACAATTGCTTCAACTTCCATAATTGGTTCCAATATTTGCCAAGCAGCTTCTTCGTAAGCTTGTTTAATAGCACCTTGGGTTGCCAGGATAAATGCCAATTCACTGGAATCTACAATGTGATGAGCACCATCCAATAACCTCAATCGTACTCCAGATATTTTGTGTCCAGAATATAATCCTTTTTCTGACATCATTTTGAAACCTTTTATAATTCCAGGAATGAATTGCTTAGGTACATTAGGTCCAGATGTCTCATCTACAAAATCTAAATTTGTATTTTCATTCGGCGGCAATGGCTCTAAAATACCTATAACTCTAGCGTATTGACCTTGTCCACCATGTTGCTTTTTATGGAAATAATCAAATTCAAAAGGAGATACTATAGTTTCTCTAAATGCAACTTTTGGCTTACCTAAAGATACTGGACAATTATACTCTTTTTGCATTCTTTGGGCATAAATTTCCAAATGTAATTCACCCATACCAGAAACTATGGTTTCTTTATTATCTGAATCATACTGAAACTTAAAGGTTGGATCTTCTTTTGTAAAACGAGCCACTGCTTTACTAAAATTATCCCTATCTTTAGTGTTTACTGGTGAAATAGCCATAGATACGACTGGATCGGGTACAAAAATAGATTCTAATGACATGTTTAGTTTCCTATCAATAATAAAAGTATCACCACTTGCACAATCTACGCCAAATAAGGCGAATATATCACCAGCATATACTTCATCAACTTCTTCCATTTGGTCTGCATGCAAACGAACTAATCTAGATAAACGAACCTTTTTAGAAGTTCTAAAATTATAAATGGTGTCACCTTTGGACAATTTACCTTGGTAACATCTCATATATGTCAACTGACCAAATCGTCCAGCTTCTAATTTAAAAGCTAAAGCAATAAATGGATAACTCCCATCCCTACTAGGATTTAATAATACTTTTTCGGTTTCACTATCATCGGAAATTTGTTGTAATGCAAAATTTTCAACCTCTCCGGGATTAGGTAGGTATGATAGTACAGCATCTAACAATGGTTGAACACCTTTATTCTTCAATGCTGTTCCAAGTAGAACAGGTGTGAAAGTTCTATTAATACAACATCGTCGTATTGCATCAATTAATTCTTGTTCAGTAGGGGATTTTTCTTCAAGGAACATTTCACCTAATTTTTCATCCACATTAGAAACATGCTCAATTAATTCCTGGCGTTTTTCTTCGGATAGTTGTTTCATGTTTTCTGGAATCTCACCATACTCAATGTCATCCCCGAAATTTCCATTAAAATAGATCGATCTTCTATGAACCAAGTCAATTATTCCCTGAACGTTGTTTTCGTGCTCAATTGGCAACTGTAAAAATGCTGCATTGTGTCCCAATTTACTTCTTAAATTAGCCAAAACTTTGTGTGGATTAGCACCAAGTCTGTCTAATTTATTTATAAAAGCTATACAAGGTACATTATAACGTTTCATTTGTCTATTAACCGTTAGTGTTTGACTCTGTACACCACCTACAGCACACAACACTAAAATAGCACCATCTAAAACCCTGAGCGCTCGTTCTACTTCAACTGTAAAATCGACATGACCCGGTGTATCAATGATATTAATATTATAATTTTTCCAAATTGTATAGGTAGCAGCCGATTGTATTGTTATACCCCTCTGTCTTTCCAATTCCATAGAATCCATAGTTGCTCCTACATTATCTTTCCCTCTGACTTCATGCATCTTTTCTATTTTACCTGTATAGTACAAAATTCTTTCGGTCAATGTTGTTTTTCCAGAATCAATATGCGCTGATATGCCAATATTTCGAATGTACTCTAATTCTTTTGTGTCTTTCTTTGCAACATTGCACATGCATCGTATCCATACATTGGCCTTTTTCAAAACTGCTTGTCTGCCAAAATTTAGTCCAAAATACATTTTGATAAAGATTTTTGTACAAACCCTGTAAACAATAAACTGATGATCTAATTCAACCGTATTCGAATAGTAAAAAACTAATAATTTATTATTAATATACTATATTAACTCACCCGTCCAGTATGAACTTTATAGAAGTCAGGGGGACAAAAATTATATTTTGTCACAAAATTGAAAATATAAAAACGTGATATCAAATATAAACTTATCAATATTATCATCCGGCTTAATTTGACGATATCAAATGTATTATCAATACATTAAGGTTAAGAAATTATTACAAAATCAAAGTTTAAAAACATTTTTCCACGATTTGATTTAAATGCCTCATTATTAAAAAACGTCATCAATTAAATATTAATTTACGTATAAAATATATTATAAATAAGTTGGATAGGTAATGTATTTGAATGAATAACTGTTTTGAAATTAAATATTATATTATGTCAATATCATAGAACTAAAAGATGGCGCCACATAGTTCAAATAAGTCGATAACACATAGATATATAAAGGTCTATGCAACAACAAAATCTAAAGTACCAAAGTAGTGGTCACTGGTCAACAATAATATTTATGATTATATTATTATTATTATTATTCTGGACATGGTCATTAGTTTTTATTCTGGACTTTGAGCGTAGCGAATGTAAATTTGTATTGGTACCTACACTTTCTCGGACAGGAGTGGAGTTGGAATTTGGGGTAAAACATTTTCTGACAGAACATGTATTCTAGTTTGTACTTTCAAGAAGTAATTTTAATTTTTCTAGTTCCTCGGGAGGTGACCAAGTCTTTCTAAGCGTAAATGGAAAATTACCAAAAAATGACGGAAATTATTTTAAACTGAACTTCGTTTTCAGAATGCGTATTATGATCTTTTATTGCGCGTTCTAATCTAAAATATAATACAGTAGAACTCCGATTATCCGAACGCCAATCATCCGGACGTCCAATTAACCGGACGAGAAAAAAAAAATAAAAATTGTTCGTAGCTTATTTGAAGAAGATGATACCGAAAGAGAGGAAAATGAAATTGACGATTTGACTGAAGGTGAAAATGGGCCGTCTCGTTCTGAAGCTTTTGATGCATTGGGTTTGGCGTTTGAATGGTTTGAGAGGCAAGAAGAATCGAACACCACTCAATTGTTGCAATTAAGAATATTGAGAGACATGGCTGCTCTATAGAGAAAGTCAACTATGAAGCAAACTAAAATATCATCATTTTTCAAAATAAAATAATAATGTGCCAAGTCAGCTTTTTTTTTTGGTTTTAAAATGTGTCACACATTATAATTAAGGCTTATTTTGTCTTAGTTAAATATATAATAAAATCATTTGTTTATGGTTACGAATTTTAAATTATATATTACATATATATTAATAATAAATACAATAAATACATACAATATATTCATATACAATTATATAACTTTTGATATATCATAGTAGGTACGTCAATCATTCGGATATTTGCTTATCCTCGACATTAATTAGTCCGGATAATCGGAGTTCTACTGTAATAGGTACACTGCAATCTCCAACTTACAAACTCACCTTAATCTGGACGGCTATATTTTTTTCAATTCCGAACACAATACGTGTTTTTGTTTAGTTATTCATCTATATATATTCTATGAATGTGATCATAATATAATATATACCGGTACTATAGGTATGATAATAATATAAACTAATATGTGTAGGTACAAAGCTGGGCATATTAACGATTATTAAATGTTAAAATTAAGTTACTTAACGCGTAACTTTTTTTTCTGCAGATTAACTTTTAACTTAATAAGTTACTTTTTTTTTTTTTTATTAAAATTAACGTGTTAACTTCGAGTTAACTTTTTATACGAAAGTATATGAAATCAAGTTAAATTTGCCCAATTTTTTTGTAAATTTTTGAACGAGGATTTTACTTTTTGGTACCTATACGCAATTTTTGTATAGGTAGTATCGGTACCTACAATAGCGTATATTATACGCAATCGTTAAGAATCGATGTGGGTATAGCACTCACGCACAAGCCGCGACGTTGGCCGTTAGAAGTTATTTTCTGATTATTTATCGTTATTATTTATTATTATGCATGATGGGTTTTAAAATGACGTGTTGTATTTTTATTTCGTAAAGAATAACCATCCTTTTTTTTTTTTTACCTTTTTACGATATAATAATAGGTATATATCGACTTTTTTTTTCCTAATTGGGAAATTTTAACTTTTAACTATAAGTTAAGTTACTTTTTTTTTTCAAAGTTAACTTTTAACATTAAAAGTTAATAAAAAAAAAAATATACGATAGTAACTTTTAACTCAACTTAGCTTATATATTATTTTCAATTAACACTTAACTTAACGAGTTAAAAAATATCGTTAACTTGCAGACCAGCCTTGTGTAGGTATATATGGTACCATACCTATATATATATATATATTATATATATATATACCAGCAGTGCCGGATCTAATAGTTAAATGCTGATTGGCAAATTCAGATAGTGGAGGCCCCAATCCATAGGTTTAATTTAGTTCAGTACCTGTACTATGAAACCTGCGGGGCCTGATTTATATTTTGGGAATCCCGGACCAAAAGTCCGATTTGAAAATAGTTGGACAAAAAGTCCGAATTATATATTTTTGTCATTGCTGATCAGTAGAGGTCGGATTTATATTCTCTTAAAATCCTTAAAATATGATGTTTTTATGTCACATAAAATAGGCAATATATTCTCTTAATATTCTTTTAAAATACCAAATATATGATGTTTTATGTCCTTAA
>JAIPRL010006640.1:0-26476 GCA_025469235.1 Pemphigus obesinymphae
CATGGTTGAAATATACCAGGTTATTGCAAATTACCAAATCGTTATCAAATATAAATAAAATGGCCGGCGTAAGGGTGCACCATAGAAAACTTAACTGTTCTGTATTATCATTGATAATTTTGTAATGTAATCAATAATAAATAACTCATGAAAACAACCAATGAAAACATCGCCCCTTACGCCTGCCATTTTATTTCCTTTACGTGAAAAAACGTCATAGTGGGGGTATAGCTGCAATAACCTGGTATATTTCAACCATGGGCACGTGTTTCGGGAAATTACGCGTTTCCGCGCACCGATTACCATATAGTTAATACGTCGTATGTATCATTTATTCGTTTCCGTGGCCTAGTCAGGGTTAGTGTTTTTCTATCGAATCGCCGAAAAAAATCGAATAAACAACGGGGGAACAATCGTAAAAAGATATTTCGTCTATAAGAACTAACATCCGTCGTCATTGTCACTGTCCATCAATACTTCGGTTTAGAGTCGTCTGTCGCACTCCACCACCAAATCCTGCCAACATGACTTTCGACAAATCTTGACGTTTCGCTAGTCGTGTAAAGGGTTATATATAGGTATCTACTACCTATATCTACCGGTATATATACCGGCCGAAATACTATTTTCATTTTCGCATAAAAATATTCATAAAGAAAACGAAAAAAAAAAAAAAAACTGAGAAAACAATCGACGAGACGATGCCCTGAAATATATTTTGTACCCTAGACGTTTGACAAACGATAGCAATGTGAATATTTTATCGGTGTGACGTAAACGAGAATTAAAAATACGCGAATCCTCGCTTCCTTGTCATAATATATGCGTATTTTATCTGGAATTCGGATTCTAGAAAATGTCACAATAAAATATACATACACTAAAAAGGAATATATGTGAAATATACTTTAAAATCTCAAAGAAAAAAAAACCATTAACAAAATAACTAATCACTAATACACAAAATAATTCTGGTTAAAAACTCGAATGCAAATAATATATTAAATATGGGATAATATTAAGGTGGTTCATATTTTTCAAGTTATCATGGCACCCCTCGATTTTGTTCGAAGTATAAAAAAATAACTATTTTAAAGCTTGAGTATGATAACTGTATACCGTATAGCTCGGATTTTAATGTCCTAAAAATGTCAAAACAAAACTGTTTAATTATAATTAAAAAAATTTTATTTTAAAAAATAAACAAGATACGTATATAATATATATTATCATATGTTATTATGGTATACAATTATAAATAGTTTAAATAATATTATGAAAAACGTGTATAATTATTTAGTTAAATGTTATTTTTAAAAAGAGAGTGATCCGTGTGATTCAATGTGAAACTGTAGAAATTAAAAAAAAGCATATAAGCCTATATTAATTAGAT
The DNA here is from genome assembly GCA_025469235.1 of Pemphigus obesinymphae. Classification (NCBI taxonomy): domain Eukaryota; kingdom Metazoa; phylum Arthropoda; class Insecta; order Hemiptera; family Aphididae; genus Pemphigus; species Pemphigus obesinymphae. The sequence goes on from JAIPRL010006640.1 coordinate 1,394, forward strand.
GAATTATTTTAAATGATTTAAATTGCTAGTGATATCCAAACCATTACATTGTACAATATGGGCTTCATTAATATTTTGAAATTTCAATGATCAATGGCCAATAATTTTTTATAATACTTCTGGAATGTTATCTTCTGGATTATTATTTGTTTTTCCTTCTAATATTTGAGATATTTTTTTAATTATTTTAAAGTCTTTAAAGTCAAATTTTAAATTTATAGTTTTTCCAATTTTCCTTAGCAATTTTTTTTATTATGTTTTTAATCGATTCGATAATATTTATATAGACTGCTAAAGCTAATGTGTAACATCAAAATAAATTTGAGAATCGTTTTATTTAAAAACCAGATTATCTGATTTTATTTTAGTACAAAATTAAAAAAGATATGTGTTGAAATTTCAATCTAGGCTTTATTTTTTTATTTTATTATTGTAATATTATTAGAAATATGTTAAAATGACCCAAAAAAAATGAATAATGCCCCTAAAACGTCAAAAACTTAAACAAATTCAAAAATGCCCCAAAAACATTTCGTTATTATAATAGTGTGTACTTGAAACATATTTGTATATTGGAAAGCTTCGTGTGAAGTATTCCAGGTAAAAAAGATGCAAGTGCATCGAAATACGAGCCCTGTTGATAATAGTCAACCCATTTCCAAAGCTCTTACGGTTAAATTTGTATAAAGATAGAGGCATATTATACATATTTTAAAGTTACATAAAGAGTGTACTTATAAATATTAGTGCGAGAAATATTAGTATAACAAAAAACATAAGAAAATTATGTTAATATTTCTTAATAAAATTGGTGGTTTTGTGTAAAAGTAAGAAAACCCAGTTGAACTTAATGGTTTAGAATTAAGGAAAATGGTTTGGTTTTTAGTTTGTTTTCTTTATTGTCTTAAATTATAAAGTTGCATATAAATTATGTATAACAATAGTTATTTATTATTATTATTCATTGAATATATAGAATGACCAAACAGATGCAGATGGGCACTGGCATATTTAAATGGTTCAAGTTGCGGCTATAGAATAACCGAATGAATTATATGAAATTCAGGAAAATCGTTCGTAATAAAACATAAATACATTGTCCGCGTTTGTTAACATCGACCAATCTTTTGTTATGGAAACACGCTATATTATTACTGTTTTGGCGATAAAAAGGTTCATATAATATGTTTTGCTGTTGAGTTTTAGAACTATTTATAGATATAAATAAAAAAACAAAATTATTTTGTAGCAATTTGTTTTTTTTTAATTATATCTATCATATTATAATACATTTTATTGTAACAAATACCTATATAATTTTATATAGGTACATATTTTTAAGGTTTTCGGTATTATTTTTAACTTCTTTACAATACGTCTCGTATATATAAATATTATATCAATTAATTTCGATAGTTACGTTTATTATGCCATCACAAACGCCAAACATTTAGGACCCTAGCGAGATCAGTGCCCATGGGGTGGTATATTCAACCCCAGCATTTTTTTGAATGTCCACCATTACATAATGACGATTTAATTCATAAGGTATCGATGTAATATATAGGTTTTTTGAAGACTATAACAAACAAATTTATACAAATATTATCGACAATAGAAGAACGAATTAGATTATACGAGAGTGTCTACCGTTTACAATATATATACTTTGATTATTGATTATGATATACAATCCGTTTAAATGCAATTTTGGTTTCGTACAATATGGCGTTTTGCCTGACATATTTGTTTTAGTCGCACGTCCACGATCAAACTGTGCTATACGTCATCTCGTATTTTGTATCGTGTTACAAAATTAACTAACGACCATTGATTTTTCCCAATTAAAGTACAAAACGTAATTAAACCGATAATAAAAACGGTCTAAATTATGTTTCAAAATTTTACGAAAATAGCTAATAAAACATTATTTTAGTTGATATGTGTACTTATATAGTTATTTTCAAATTTATTACGTTGATATGCGTATATTCTGTATTTGTATACTTACTACAAAAAGTTATGAAAGTAGCATATTTCAATATTTGCAATGGAAAACTTTTGAAAAATTATTATTTCTGTGTGTCCTTGTTCCAATAAAACTTTGTTCGCCTGTATTTACTAGAAAAACAATTCGTTTGTTTTTTACTTATTTTATGAATATTTTATAACTACTACGAAAATCAATGTGGTAAAATATTATAATAGGTATCAAAAACAATATTCCACATTTTTAAGGTATACCAATAAGTAATATAATTTGGGTTGAAAACTAAAATGTAATAACCTACTAAATTTGATACATTTTGTTTTTTTGTTTAGATATACATATGTAATACATATTATGTAAAATAAATAATTTTTTACTATAAAATAATAAATCCTGAAAAATTAATTTAATTCGATTCACATTTCTAGGGTTCATCGATGAATATCATAATATATAATATAAAATTAATTTTTCATGAAAAGAATTTTCATATTAAATTTTGTTTAATATATTAAATATTTATGAACTATAGGACATTTTTCAAGAAATAATTAGAAACTGAAATCCATTATTCAATGAATAAACATATTGTGTTGATATGCGGACTGATTTTCTTACTATTATACACTCGTACAGTGTCTTAATTTTTAATGTTTATATTGTTTTGTTTTTTAGTATAAATCAATTGGTTTTGGGTTGAACGTTTAAAAGAAATAATAAATCACCGGTTTAGAATAAAATTTTTCTCTCGCGATATTTTTTAATTAAACAGAAAAACATATTATATTATATTCAATCTACGACATTTTATAATATAAGATAATTATATTAAACCTTTCAATTTCCCTTCGATTAGGCGTATAAATATCCTTTCCAGTAGAAGTGTCGAACAGAATGAACCGAACCGTGAAGTTTAAGAACTCGAACGGAAACCGAACTTCGAAATTAAATAAGCAAAAAAAAAAAAAAAAAAAAAAATACAAAAAGGCCTTTAACTTTTTTTCGACCAACCTATATATATAACACTTTTAATCGTTTAAGTTTGAAATTCTCCTCGAGTTTAAACTTCTACAGGAATTCGAACTCTTTAATCAAGTTCGGTTTTACTGTTTACATTAATGATATTCTACTTTCGAACCCGAACCGAACTGTTGAAGTTGGGTTAGATCTTTCGTATAGGTACCTACTTCGAAACGTTCGATCCACCTCTGTTTTTTTGCTCAAAGTAGGCGTCCGTAACAACACATAGTATAAAATAGTCGAATATTGACTATAAGTAAGTCCCCGTACGTTGTAATCTGCAGGCAATACATATTTTCGTCCGGGCCAAGTTTATAAGTACCGCGGGAGCTAGAGGAATAGTGCCATCGGTAAAAAAACAGCTCTGGAAGTAACGTCTTTGGACATATAGTTTACATTTATATAAATTTTTTTTTTTCGTCCGTCTTTGATCTCATTGTAAGATTATTTTTTTTTTTCCACTCGACATACATTATATATATATACCTAACGTGCGTGTGAGGATGTGTGCTGAACCATGTGTCATTATATATACCCGGACGGTCATTACAGGCGTTGGGGAATAAAAAAATAAAATCGTACGAGAGACAGAGCGAGAATACGGTTGTAGAAAAGGAGAGAAGCCTTTCCCGGAGGAAATTATACGTTCGGCCGTCGTGGGTCCGATTTTTATCATTACACCACCGTTGTACAGGTGGTGGTTAGTATCTAAAATATGTCGACGAGTCCACACTGCTGCAGGTATTATTGTGTCTCCGGACGACATTAGGCTGTATATTATATATACTTACGCGTTTACCTCCGTCCAGTTTATTATATTTTATTGGCTGTGCTCCGTATTATATACATCATATTTTCCCATTCCAGATTTCGTGTTCCTATATATGTTCGTCCGAGTCTATCATATTGTCGTCCAAAATTAATAGTCGTCCCGAAGGCGAACATTCGAGTCGGGCTAAAAAACGAAATTCGTTTTTAAAGTGTCAATGAAATGGAATTTTCTCTCGGAAAATGTTAACGAATGGATCCGATAAATTTTAATATGGTCGGGAAGTAATTAGCGGGAAAAATAAATAAACATCATTCATATAATACGTCAATTGTATTATAGCTGCGCCCGTAATCGAATATCAAATATTATTATAATACACGGTTATATCGAATAATCATCCCAAAACAAATGCAGCTCAACGTGAGAAGGGATGAATTTCGTTGAAATTGAAACGATTTCACGAATGTTAATTTTTAGATTTTTACAGAAAAAGATTTTTGAGGAATTTTCGTTTTTATGCAATACATCCACCAAAATTAGAATTTCTAATAATCAAAGTGCTTCCATATCTACTGACATCCAACGAACTTCCACCCCCCTACTTTCTACTCCACGGGGTTTTTGTTATTTATAAAGTTTTTTTTGTGAGAGGCAAATAAATGTAAAAAATAATAATAATAATTTTAGCATAATAGTAATTATGTAATGGCATTTAACACTGACCATTTTTATTAAAGTTGTTTATTTTTATTTTCGACATTGACTCGTCATGAGATAATCCACAGACTATTATTACAAGCCATGAATTTGCAGCAGATCGAATTTTTTTTATTTCTGTATATTCTTGAATTTTTAAAAGAACGAAGTTTAGATCATGTTTTAATACGACGAATTCAAGTTCAAAACTCGTATTTGGTTTTTTTCGATATTTGTCGGTTTTGTTGTTTTTTTTAAATATATATTTATTATAATGTTCTTACGAATTTCAACTATTTTTAAAATATGCCAGATTATAGATATTGATAGGTAAATTGAAAATATTTTACACAAAATAGACATTATATTTATACTTTATTATTAAATTCTGTAGTCTTTTCAAATTATTTTATTCTGACTGCAATATCTTTACCTATATAAATCGTTATGATTATAATAGATAAGACAATAATATTTTGTATAATTATATATATAAATATACATATAATAGTATTAAAAATATTTTGTGACAATTAGATATAAAATATTTAAAACATACCAATTTTATACAGTTTTATAAATTTTTAGTTTTAAAACAAATTTTGAAGTAAATGAAATAAAATTCGAATTCATAAAAAAAAAAAATTATTGTAACGAATACAAATTTGAGAAACTAAATTGTTATTTTCAGTTAAAAACTGACATAATAAATGTCCGTAATGTTTTATACTGAATATACAACTTAATACGTATTTGTTTACAATATTAGGTATTTTTTTTGTGAATTTGGGTTTAATTTCATTTACATAAATTATTCAAAAAAATATTCAATTTATAAATAAATAATGTTTTTAAAGTTTTGCACTTTTAGAGTTCTTTTTTTTATAGAAATTGCTCAATATTTAAAATGCATAATTATTACTAAAATCTTTTTTGGAATTTGATTGAAATATTCTTAATCCAATATAAAATGTCTATAAATAATCATTGAAAAATAATTTTAGTATTATCGTTTTTAATGAACATGTACCTTTAAATTCGTTAGTTTTAAAGGTAGAGTTTATTTTTAGTAAACACACAATTGAAGTAAAAATTAATAAATTATACAATTAATACATTATAGTAATTGAATTTTAACCTTTACCGTTTCTATTCATTTAGCTTCATAAAATCATTATGTATTATTACCTAACATAATTAATATATACGAGTAGATATAGGTACTTAATATAATATGTATATATATATAATATTTTTTAAAAATAAATCTTGTAAAATCTACCAAAATATATTATTCTTTATTGTTATAACATAAGTATATTTTCAAAACATTTACACATCAAAAGAATTTTTTTTTCTTTTAGATTGACATTTCTAAATGAAATTATATTTATTTTTTTACATAAAAAAGGAAAAATAAATAATATTTTCGACGTATACATTTCTTAAAATTAAAAGTGTATATTCAATGTGACTTTGAAAACACGAAGGAATCGTAATTAAATTTGTATATTCTAGTTATTGTACAACTGACTACATAATTAATTTATGTATAAAACGAGAAGAAATGTTACAGTAATGTATAAAATTATTCTATCCCTTTCAGAGATTGTCGTGGTATCCTCTCTATAGTATATATGAATAAAATCGAAGGAAATATTCAACGTGTCTTCCGGTGACAAATCATGAAAATTGCTCTCTTGTTGTACCGACAATACAGCCAACCGTCCAATATCTGCACTCTGTGAAAAAATGAAAATTAATAATTTTCGAATATTTTAACTAATTTTAAGAAATAATATAATATAGTATTATCGCATTTGGAATTAATTATGTTTTATTATGCTATAATATTATATTTGTTAATTTTTTTATAATTCATTTTATAGTTTATACAAACGTTAACATAATAAACGTATATTGTATTTTCATGTTCGTTAACATATTATAACTCAGTAAAGAGGGAGTGGATGTGATGTAAAGACTCGTCTTTTTATTGCATTTTCGTGGATCAGATGAGTATGAAAATAAATTAATTTAATTCTATATTTCCTCTGCAGTCGAATTTCGTGGGTATTAACCGTTTTAAAGCCAATTTATTAAGCTGCCTATAAGCTTATTTGTATTTTGACGATCTTATATTACTTTACGGTTATTAACTAATGGATTTTACTATAACGACTGCCGGAGAGATGAAATAACGAAAATAAAACACGATATAAAATTAATTCAGACCCGTTAAGATAATTTGTTGGTCAATTCGAATAGAAAAAATAATCTGTAATTTGATACGTGTACGATAGGCATAGTCAAGAAAAAATATAATATCTAATTAATTTCACAAAATACGAGTTCCTAACAAATCTGCAAAATGCAAAATGAACGTATAATTTAACGATCAGTTTGTTTTAACAAAAACGCTTCGAATACGAAAATTGATGAAAAAATAAAAATACCATTCAATAATTACTTGTAACGATCACGGTTTCTGAAAAGGTTGAATAAATCCGATCAATAATGTTGTACGATAAACATATACTTGAATTATTGTTTTTGACTTTTTTCTCTCCTCGGAGAGAACGACATCTTAAAATCATTTCTGTGTTAAAGACAGCATAAATATACGTACACGTTTATATATGCGCGTATAATAATATAATATACATAAACACGGCAATCATATTGTCAACGACTGACCTTAGAAGGTGGCGCGAGAAAAAATATACGAAGAATAAAGATTTTTTTTTTTTTTTTTCTATAAAAAGTCAACATTTTTTTTTTTTTATCCGAGTTCGTTATATAAGATACCACTTTGACACGTTAACACGATTGCGCACTTAAAGACGGTCGACCCCCGAAAGTTGACCACACCGGCGATGGCTAACAATAGATAGAAGTTTATTGTGATAAGACTGTTGTTATATATATTATATATTTTGGAGACAAGTTATTTGGAATTAATACATAACTTCCCACTCAAGGGGAACTACGAGGATACTTCTCTCCTCTCCAAAATTATTATTATTAATAAACATATCTCAATTTTTAATTTCAACATAATTGTATAAATAATTATTACGTTCAACATTTTTAGAAGCATATCCCGACAACAACCGATTACTGTAGGAATACGTGGAATAGTGCATAGTTCATCATGAAATTAAGTCAGGAACGTTTTTAAACTTTTTCAAATACAGTTCTTTAAAGTGGTATTATTAGTATAAGTAAAATATTTGTATCTATACGATTTGTATATCACATAACTTTAAAGAACCCTAACGTCCTTAACCCTCTTAGTTTTACCAATATATTTGAAAATCCAAATTGAATATAACCGAAACCAAAATTAGTATTTATAATCCAAATGACTTATAAAGAATATTGTAAATTTGGCCCATAACTCATATGTATATATAATTATCTTTCTGATTATGATGAGTTTGGAGCTCATAAAAACAACCCCATCAATTTTACCGGTTAAATGAAATAAATATATTTGAAACTATAAATTTAATATAACCAAAACCAAATGAAACCCGAAACAAACCATAACCCGAATAAATATTTTGGATGCAAAGCCTCGAATTTTATGTTATGCTTAAATTAATGAATCTTGTTTTATAATAAATTGATGGAAGTATGCATGTAAAATATATTGAATTATAATGCCATTATGAATCTATCTGAAATAATAATAAGTTATGAGCAGTATAATAATATTGTAACCTTACAATATATATGGGAGGTACTTATACAGTTATATTTCAGAATGTTTTGGTAGTCCCTATCCACCTCAGGAAATTTTTATGTGAGCTCCTAATAGTATTGAAAGTAACGTTACTGGAACGATGACCAAAGACATTAAAAAAGATAATCCATATGGTAAGTAATTTCATATTTATTATTTTCGTAATTGAATGTAAGTTTTTATAGTAATTCTTTTAAGCGTACATAAAATTAATACTCAAATTATATTATCGCCATATTGAGGCTAAAATTGAATTTTACTCGACGTTAACGTAATATTTTTACTTTCAACTTGCCATACTAAATATATAATATTATGTGTGTATTGTAGTTATATAGGTACGTATAGTTTGTTTTCCATTAGAATTATTCAACAGTCGCTAATAAATCTTTCCGATTGTGCTAAGAATAATGTAAGTAGTAAGTCGTAAAATAATCCAATTCTTCCGGGCATTTCGATCTATTCGAATCGTAAACAATAATTACCGCTAGACAACAAAAGATTTTATTAGCGAACCGGGTTGTAAAAAATACTGCACCGTTGTTGGCATTCGGACACTGATTCGATGAATTAGTAGTGTATGGTTTTTAACGTGCTTATATCGTTTTTTCTCAGCCTAAATCGTAATATATACGAGTATATATTCACATGCACGTATAATTATTTCATTTTCGACTAGGTTAAATATTCACGAACTTCACAAAAAAAGGTGATTCACTAAGTGTTCTCACCCCATATTCAACATTAATTTAGCATATTATAGATTTTTTTTTTAGATTATGGGCGAAGCAAGAAATACATTGCGAATTTCAAGATGATGTGTATTTTTATGTCTGTACACCTTTTCCCTATAGTACGAGGAATCGACCAGCAACTAAATAGGTAAAATTACTCTTCCGTTTACATATTATATAGTTATATGCATGAAATGATTTGTATAAAGAAAAGGATTTATTATTTTTTTTTTGCCAAGTAAAATTCAAACAAACACCATTTTAATGTACAACTGCAGCATTTTTTAAATATTATTATTAAAATACGGATAGAATTGAAATTTAGTTCACCGTGCTTATTGGAGAAACACTGGTAAATCTTGTAAATATTTGCACGAAAACCTCGTCAAAATATAACGATATCATATGTGGTTCCCAGAAACTGAGTAAAAAAGTATAACGTTAATATTAGATTTTCGACCTAAATTATATGGTATATATTATATAAAGTCTATATATAATACACAGCACATATGTGTGTTTCGATAGTAACATTAGCATATGCAAATGTATGAAAATTATATTATTTTTCTATAATCATAATGATAATCGAAAATATTACTAAAAAAATCCAGTCAGTAGGGGGTGTAAGTATTTCACTTGTTCTACTAATCTACTGGTGGTAAATTTATTCAATTTTAAAGCAATGATGAATAATTCCATTCGATAAAAACGATTCCGAGTAGAGTATGATATTTCTGTTTAATAAAATAATTTGATATTAGTTTGAAATAAATTTTGTATAATATAATATTTGAAAATCGTATGACATATACATTATAAAATAAATAGTCTCTGAAAACTTTAAAACAAATTTTATGACACGTTTTTTTTTTTTGGAAAAAATTATAAAATAATTCGTATTTTTAGCATTTTTCAGTATTTATTCTTTACCTATATACGTTTATAGAAAATATTATAGCCATACAGTTCTAATAACTTTAATAACGTTTGATTCTGAAAAATTAGTAGGTACACATATACCTATTGGATCAGTTATTCTGGTCGAAAATTTGTCATAAAAAAAGAAAAAGAAACAAATAAATAAACATCATTGTAGGTAAAACTACTAGCTTCTTCGCATCACTAAAATATACATATTGGTGACATTCGACAGTCAAAATCCGCCTCAGATCATTTTAAATAATACGAAATTTTCCACGAAGAAATATGATATTAATAATAATTCTACTACAATAAAATTTTACAACGATATACAAAAGACATTTTGGGATTATTAAACCGGGTGGGTCACGGTGGTATTGATTTTGGAAAAATTAACTTTTTGTATTATCATTATTTGTTTTAACTATTTCGAACTTTAATTTGTCTTTGTAGTTGGAGAAGGTCACTGTGCGGGCCAAAGAAAAGCGTGACAAGTTTTTCGGCATTCATCGAATAGAAACAAAGTTTTGAATCAAATAAAGACCTGATTGATCCGATGTATACACTATTTTTATGACCTCCTACGTGAAATTTCACCACTATTAGTTGAAAACGTAGAAAAGAAAATATATCTTTCATTTAGAGAAAAAAAAATTTCGTTTTAGGGCTTACATACGTTTTATTTAGAATTTTAAACACTTAGAACGGATAATGTGAGACTTGGGAAATTTTTACGAGAATATAACTAAATGTTACTTTGATCTAAATAAAAGTTAATTTACCAAAATAAAAGAAACCTTCAAATCGTATATATATTATTTTTGAAAATAGAGATAATGACTATGGATTTAATAAAGAATTTTAAAAAATAAAAGAAAGAAATGGGATGACGCGAGAGAGTCCTGTTGATAATGGATATTTTCGTTTAAGGATAATGGATGAACAATCGAAAAGATGTCATCACATTTGGACAGATTGTTATGGCCTAAGCAGAAAGGAGACCGTTTAAAGATAAAATACAATAAAAAAAAAAACTAGTAGAAAATAAGATTAAGGCGATTATACTTCAACTGGAAAAAAAGACAATAAGATTACAACGAAAGATATGAAAGTAATAGAACTAAGGTCTAAGAAGTAAATTGGATATTTGGACAAACGAAATTTGTTATTTCATGAGAACACAAAATGTCTGGGTTTTGAAATCATAATATTGTTACTTTACTTCGGGAAGAGTATGATAATGTTTTATCCTATCTAATATAGGTACTTATAATAAAATATAATTCATTATGAAAGTTAGGGTATAGATACAAGCAGCTTAGCAAATTATAGACATTTAAATTATGAACACATTTCCGATTAAAATTTCAAAAACTTAGTAAAATTTAATAAAATTATTTATAAAATCTATTGGGTATATTAATTTATTATGGATCTCTTATATAAATATATAGGTAATATATTATATATTATGTACAATAACTCAAGTAACAGTTTTCAAACACTTCTAAGTTTATAGTTTTCGAGTTATATTCTTTTTCTCTGCATCGATTCTATATTAAACTGATCAATAATAATATTTATTATATTACTAGTTAAAACTTTATTGTTATGTTAAAGATTTTCTCGATGTATAAAAAAAGCAATGTATATTGTTTGTCTTTCTTGGACTTTTCTCGAAAGTATGCAAGTAAATGTTTATATAATACTGTATAATATATATTAATTGGAATTAATGAACCCTTATATAATAATATTATATTATGTATTATAAAACAAATTAAAAATTATTTTACTACATTGAAGTGTATATCTGTAGAATATGAATTTCAAAAGTTAAGTAGATGTTATTCGGTTATTATTCATTTTTTGTAAAAAGTTATTATTCTACAGTTCAATTATTTTTCATGATATTATTATATAAGAATGTGCTATACACTTCTATACAATTTCATTTTTAACAAAAATAATAAAATGAGATATAATAACTGTAGATAATATTATACCTACTTACACAAGTATCAAACCGTGATAACGTCAATTTCTAAATTGATATTTTCAGCATTGGGTATTTTAATATTATTAAATTTAAAAATTCAAAAGAAAGTATTGACGTTATTGCATATTTCAAAAATATTTGACCATTTTAAAGCTATTCATATAGGCATTTATATAGTATATAGTAAAATAGATAATTTTAGGCTTAAAGCTCAAAAACATTAAAACCAATAAAGGTGATAAAAAGTCTGAAAAAATATTTCAAAAAGTTAGCTATAACTTACAAATGTGTAATATTTTTACCTTGACCTCCTCCTACATACCGTCTGCACCACTGAATCTACAGCATAAAGAGAGAATTCCACGCATGCCTCGAAAATACATAGTTATAAGTTAAAACAGTAAAAACATAGTTTCGTACTTTATAAATATTTTTTATATCAATAAAAATCTGAAAACATTTTTCTCGACAACTACACTTTTAGAGAATCATTTTTGTTTGATCTTAATATTGTACATTTCATATACATATTACATATTCATATTATACATGTAAAATGCTTACAAAAATATCCTGTCAGAAGTTATTAAAAGTTCTAAAATAAAACAAATATTTTCATGCACATCACCAATTCAATAAGTCCTACCAAATTGTTTCCCACCATCTATACGAACGTGTGTCTTAGTTCGAATGCGATTTTTTCCAATATTGACTTTTTTTTATACCATATACTAATTAACATTATTTTAAAGTATCATATTGTAAACGAATCTGCAGCATTCAAGCATATATATAATATCTGTTCCCAAATTTTTCCGAAGCAAAAGTTGAAACTGGTATTTTCGTTGGACCTCAAATCAAGAAAGTTATTGAGTGTCAAAAATTTCACAAGTTTCTCAGAGCAAAGGAAAATGAGGTATTTACCAGTTTTGTTCAAGCAGTTAAAGGCTTTCTTGGAAATCATAAAGCTGAGAACTATGTTGAATTGGTTGAGACACTGGTTAAAAATTACAGAAAAATAGGCTACAGGATATCTCTCAAAGTACATATCCCTAATATCCACCTTCATAACTTCAAAGTAAACATGAGTGACTATTCCGATGAGCAAAGAGAGCGCTTACACCAAGAAATAAAACATTTTGAACGTCGCTATCAGGGAACTTACAATGAACTTATGATGGGGGATTGTAATAATTGGGGACTTATTTGTGGAAGTGATTCGATACATTTCTAGGTTCCTTGTCATAAATTTGTACAATTTTGGTTGAAATATACATTTGATTTGAAATATAATGTTTTTTTTTTTTGTCTTCAAATAAAGAGAAACCCAAAAAATTGTAGGTTTCCTTAAAATTTCAACTTTTTGGTGTCCTGACAACAAAAGTAAAATTTTTACAGGGAAATAAATTATTTTACTGTTTTTATGATAGAATAATTAAAAAATTATATTGATACCCAGAAACAAAAATCGTGTTATATAATATAATAAATGAAGGAAATACTGTACTGAACCATTGTAAGTTGTATAAATAATAATATAAAACATTTTGCACATTGAATCAAAAATGCTTTTCCGAATAATATTTAACAAAATATTTTATCGTTCTTTGTATATATGAATATCAAACAATTTTTAACAGTTTTCTATATATTCAGAGGACGTAGCACCCGCATTTGCTGTCTCCGTCTAACTAACTAGAAATGTATGAAATTTACGTCAAGCATTCTTATCAAGACTTCGTCATTATATTACCAAATTTATAGACGAGATTATTATCCATGACTTAACATAACCTCTTTTCCAAAACATTAATTTTGTAAAAAGATATAATTATTTTTAAATTCAAATAGTTTAAATAGATATATTTATTTTTAAAATTAAAATTTCGAAAAAAATACTCTGTTATTTTATAATGTTTTATAATTATCTCGTCTATAAATTTATTAATAGGAAAATTTACTCAAATAATAAAAATAATTATACATTGAAAATAATTAGAAATGACGATGTCTTGATAATAATTCTGGATGTAAATTTCGTATATTATCAGTTTATTAGTCGGATACAGCAAAATGTATTGTTTAATGCTAGTGCAAAGTCTTTAATATAGCGCGAAATTACAATCAAGGGCTATGTGGTCGATTTTTAACAGGATAGTTTATATCATAGCTGGATTTAGTGGTGGAACGGGGTAGCAGTGCTGTGGTTTTGGAAAAATTGGCAATATCTTTTTTTTTTTGCTTTTTCTTTTTAACCTTTTTAACGACAGGGACCCCAAACTATAATTCCGGGGCTGTTCGTAGTATATATATGTACTAAGCCAAATTAAACCTATGGATTGGAACTCCCCCTCTGAATTTTTTGACCGGCATTTAACTCTTAGATCTTTAACGTCCTCTTAACAAATATCCTTGGAACGCGTGCGGTATGTCCAACTGAAACGTGGGAAATCACGCGTTGCAGCTGGTATAAAATGTATCTGGTATATAAAAACGCGGTTGTATAATATTATGCAGGCCAATCGATCATAAACGTCTTCGTCGTCGGTCATCAGCTATCTGTCCACGCGCATAATACGCATGGCGTTTTACGTGTCGCGTGTTGTGATAATGGCCGCCACCGGACGATTACTGTGTAGTGTATATATATATAAATATATATATATGATAATAACATTATTGAGTCTAAGCAGTCGATAATCGTTTTCTAGTCCGATTATGTAACGACTTGATAGTATACGGACGGTGTACATTTTATAGTATAAGTCCTCGTGATAATTATCTGGTGTATAATATATTTTAGTCGTAATCCTTTCACAAAAGGATAACCGAAATCGAAAAAAAGAACCCTCGTCCGAGGCGATTTCCTGATTTGTAATCTATAACGCGTTGGCTTATAGACAGAACGAATGCTATGTTTAATGTTTTCCATTCCGTTTTCTTCATACCATTACATATTATAATAATATTATTAAAATGCACACGTTTATGTTATACGAGATACTGTCGTTAAGTTCACAAATAATTTTCAACAAAATATTTCGTACCGAGTGTCTATTGTAAAGAGAACGTTATATATATACATACGTTTTAAGGTCATTAAAACACGTTCTCGCTTTCCAAGTACTACTTCTCTTCTAGTGGTAATCGTGGATTCAAAATTTAAACACATTTTGATAAAAGAGATTATTTATTATGCACGTAAACATTTTATAGTTAATTTTTTTAAGTTTTTCTAGATTTTGAAAATTTTTTTTTTTTTTTTTTTTTAAATTAGAAAAATTGAAAATTAGAAGTTTTTAATCACAAATTTTACAAGTACCTACTTATAAATATACTTATTGGATAAAAATACTATGCTCAGTATTAGTTTAAGTTCTCCTCTTTTAATTAATGTAAATATTGTTTTTTTTATGATGATTTTTGATTAAACTCTGATCAGAAAGCCATAAGTAGATTTTTAACAAATGTCGTGATTACATAACAATAAAAAGTGGTATAGATATGAGACTATTATTCTATAACTTTTAAAATGTATAGTTAAATTTTTTAATTATTAAATTTGCATTATTCAGCAAACTTGAAAATTGTCCACACAAAACCCCATATAAATGGATGGTATAGTGTACTCTTAAAAACCTTTTCCTGAATAATTTCAAAATACAACGATCAAAGCCTATTGAGTAGTTTGGACTCTGCAAAAATATATTCCTTGTTCGTATTTATATTTTGTTGTGACTTTTTCAATAATTTTTTATTTTTCTTCATTCGTGTCAATTCCTTATTAGTAATAATTTAAGTTTCGTAGTGTTAACGACACATAAAAATCAATAATCTCGTACGATTACACAAAAATTGAAAAAAAAATATTCGAGAACAATTTATTATTTTCTATAAACATTTACAGTTTGAATAATGATGAATGTTTTAAGTTTTATATCTATTTGGATTTCCAAATAACAACTACTAAAAAAACCTGTCCGAAAAATCCGTCCAAATTATTAATCAATATTCCAGCTTTCTTAAAAGTTTTTTTAAAGTTCAATAAATTACAAATATTACATTTTTTATAACATAAATAAGTACCTTTTTGTATTTTTAAAAAAATCAAAAAGGGATTACCTGTCAATATAATAGTTACGACCTTTGTATTGTACATTTATTTAAGTATCTTTTTTTTTTTAATAAATAAAGCACTTTTTGATTTATTAATCTTCTTCGTATAACACTAATTTATTTTGTATTTGACGTTTCCTCAAAATGTATAATTTAAAAACAACATTTTTCAATTCTTTTGACGTAAGTTTACCTATTCCTTTGTGCTACACGCGTAGACGGGTGCTTTAGTACGACGATGAAATTAATTTTAATTAATGTGTAATATATAATTAAAAATGAACAAAAAAAAAAGCTTTATGAAATTTAAGTGGTTTTTTTTTATCGTTTTTTTAGAGCCTATTTCTATCAAGACACAAAAAAGTTCTTTTATATTTTGTCTTGGTGGAACTCGAGCTCAAGTTTCGTCGGAGAACAAAACACGATCTTCCAAATACATTTTGTGTACATTGTGCCTACATCACAAATTATTGATTTATTGTGATCCAAATCTCTCGTCATCTAAGCATTCGCGTAGGAATCTTCTATAAAATTAGGTTCGTCTATTCACGGCCCATCGTCGGGCTTGTCTAAGTGTAGTATAAAATAATATAATCACATAAAACAGTAGACGTTTGGAGTCAAACATCTGATTGGATTTTTCGAAAATTCTACGTGATAATGTGTGGTAATCTTTGAAAATTAAGGAATAGGATAATTTTTATACTTTTGTATCGTCCTTATAATCAATTATTTTTTGTGACTAGAGAATAAATAGCGGTAGGTACATAAGACATTTTCAAAAAATTTTGTACTTATGAAAATATGCGTTACTATGGCCTTAATTAATACATTTATATACCATTAAAAGATCAAATAAACAATATTAGATTGTGTGTCGTTTTACACTTACCTATAATGTATTTTTTAGTCCGAATTCAGCGAACAATATTTTAAATGGTTAATGTGATTCAATTTATAATAGAAGCCCATAATAAAAATAGAATTTCTACTCGATAAAATGTGAATATAATGCAGGTAAAATTCGACTTTTTCATCATTAAACTTTTTTTTTTTAATTTGAGTTTTCAAGTTATACCTATAGGCACACACTGGGTTTGTCATAAAATTTATAAATTAAATTTAGTTTAAAATATATTAATATATAGTTACAAATAATGTTGTACTTAACCTTATTTTTTTTTTATTAAAACATTAAATTCGAAAATTATAGGATATTAAATCGTGAACTCAGATCAGAATCATTTTTTGAATTATGTTCATAACTGTTCAAATTAATTCATTGGAAGTAGCGATCTATTCGATTAATTAGTTTATACGTCTTATTTATCAGTTATTATTATTAATTTATATACAAATTTGAAAAATTAATTTCTGTTTAAAAGCCTGCTATACTTCCAATTATAATCAAAAAATTCAATTACATTATACAAAATATACCTAGAGTGATAACTATATTATATTCTGCAATGTACTAGGAGATATAAAGTTAACCAATACGAACTCGTATTTTAATAAATTTAATAAAAACCATTACGAACTGATGAAAACTTATTATTATTTTTTTATTAGTAATATTTTAAAGCCATATTATTGGTAGAGGTATACCTACCTACACCTACCTATATATATTGTGAATTTTATAATTTATTCTTTAAAATTCACAAAAACTATTGTTTCCCATCAAATGCAATTTGTCACAAAATATAAAGAATCTATGGATAAAAAGATGAGCTGATATAGTCGTATAATCAACAACATATAAAATAGTATTAATTTTATGTTATTTATTTTTCGGTTTTTAAAAATTGAAGCCATTACTTATAGTTCCTATTGAGCTGAATGATGATGACTACATCTAGGTGTTTACGTAGTAACATCCTATTGAACATACTAAAATATAAAACTCTCTGAGTCTTTGAGTTGAGATTTCGTCGCATGTTGAATAACATATTTTAATAAATTTGGAATTTTCAAGTCTTTTTGTTTTTACATTTTCTTTTTAAAAGAAATTATAATACTTTATCAAAAAATCACCTTCGAATAAAATATTATAGAATATTTAAAACTTCAAATAAAAATTTACTATATAAAAAGTAAATGTTCACTAAATACCTAATAATTGTAGGTATCTATATTTATATGGTAGTTGTTTTTATGCGTTTTGTACATTTTTCGAACTTCAAAACACGACTATATATTCTCACATTTCTCCAATGAAAAGTCATTTTTTCCTATTTTATTCAATACCCTAATACAGTGTAATACACCTTAAATACTGTACGCCCCGTCCCTTGCATTTTTACTATTTTTTTTTTGTTTTTTTACGCTGCATGCACGCGCGTCCTTGTCCAGACATTCGCGCGAAACGCAATAATGTTGTATACGTGCAGACCGCGAACAATTTAACAGTGTAAGCGTAGAAAAATATAATAATAATAATAATAATAATGAGAACTTCATGGCACGATGGATATAATATACCATCTAAAGGAGAACGGGCTGGCAAACGGACATATCGCGCAATTAAACCCATCATAACCGTTTCCAATTACACACCACCAAGTACGTTTCGTTATTGCCCATATATATGGGTTAGGTATATATACATTTGCGTATTATGTACGAACACGTCTCATATATAATATATATTATATGCACACATTCGTATATAATCTAAGTAAAATTGTGTATAGTATGCGTATACAGTTGTACCTATACACACACACCCACACAACACGTATAATAATAATATTTTATATATTATAATAGCAATTTTTTTTTCACTCATGCATTTTTCGTCATTATCATCATCACCCTAATCATATCCAGTGGCAGATCTAAGAGCTAAATGCTTGTCGGTAAATTCAGAGGGGGGCTCTAACCCATAGGTTTAATTTGGTCCTGTATATACTACGAACCATGCGGAGTCGGATTTATAGTTTGGGGGTCCTGTGGCCAGAGTTCGGCAGAGGCCTCTAAAAATACAAAAAATCGTTTCTAAAACAAGAAAATAAGGGGAAAAAAGAAAGAAAGGTTTTTTGAAATAGTGAAACTCAGAGGTTAAAAAGAAATAGCTAAAAAAAAAAAAACGGTATTGAAAATTATTCTCATCACTGCACCGAAAATTGCAATATAATTTAATATACTGTAGGTATATATATATATATATAATTTTAATATTTTATTTAATAGGTTTTGAGGAAAATATTAAATTAAATAAATATGTATATGTAGGTATACTGGTTTAGAGGAGGCCTCAAAACAAAAATTAGCTATAGGGAACCCGTCGGCAATCACCAACTAATAACGACTGTAAGATCCGTCACTGATCATATCGAGTATATTATGTATACGCACTATACGTAAGTAGGTACTTTGCCGGAGATTGTTTACCGCGATGAAAATAAAAAAAATTCGTCCACATGATGATAGTGCCATCATTCCTTCGGGTTTTAATTATTCTAATTTTATTAATATATAATATTATTCTAATTATTAATATTTTAAAATTGAAAGCAAAGATAAATCGTTGCATTCAAACGACGATTCTGACCGAAATTCCTTATATTATTTTTAGAGAAAAAACAAATTAATAACCATGAAAATTTAAATTTGTTTTTTTCTCGTTTATACAAAAAAATATATCTAAAAAGTATCACCACTTCTAGACTTTGGTATAAAAATGATATTTACACCAAAACTCTTTCTCGACAGCTTTTACTTGAAAAAATGATTACAGACATAATAAAAAGACCGAAAGTATATGATGGACGTATACTTTGGTCGTCGGGTAGAAAAAATTACCTTTGGAAAATACTTTATTATCTATCATGAATTTACCATAAAAAACTCTTCACTCGAAAACTTATTACCAAAGAAAAAAATTAAATAATTAATAAACATCATTGTAAAATCAACTGATTCCTCTCTCCACTCTGCAATATCTAAACCATTACATTATAAAATCAATATATTCCTTGCTTCGCTCAGAATCTATAATTTCAATTCCAAAAATGTCCTTTATTCATATGAGAATTTTAGTATAATTGTTTCTTTTTATCAACATATTATACTATAAGATAGAGTAACATATTCAGCTATTCAAGGAAAGAAAATCGATGTATTCCCCTACTCTATACCTTCTATTATATTATACTTGTAGGCATATTTATTTTAATTTCATTTTAGATGTTAAATGTTGGCACCGTTATTTATTTGTCAACTTCTTTGTCGCAAAAATAATAATTAAAATAAAATGACTATAAATCGAATATCTTCTGGATATTATTTGTATTACTTGTATAACTTTTTTGAATGCTTCTATAAAGTTGGATTTAATCATGATATTTTCCGTGATTTAATTCAATTTTTCACCATGCAGTTAGATTAAAACGTGGTTACCATACAGTTAGAGTATGATTACAGATTTTTATGATGACAGTTTCTTTGGTCATTTGAAATAATCATTGTACAATAATAATTTAAATATCAATACAGCTGTTACAAGAGATAAGTATAATTAAGGGGGAAAAGACAAACTTAAAATATATTTTAAAATTTACAAATTGTTTTATATAATTATAGTTATAGTTTTATATAATTTTATTTACTACCAGTTACGGCAAAATTTTCCATCGTCTGAACTCCGGTATTTTCGAATTCTTCAGAAGAGAGAATATCCCTGTACTGATCCCTCAAAGCAATGTTCGCTCATGGGAACATCTGATGTAGAATAAAATTGCACAGACCCTTGCCACACATAAAAATATAGTTCTGGATCCGACACTGAGGAATCATTCCAATACTACTCGTTTTCCCTCTGATAAAATATATTTCATATTTTTTAACAAGTTCAGTAAATTAAACAATTTTACGATGCGCAATATTATCATGATTAAAACCGAGATTTAAATTTATAATGAAACATAGTCTTGTGTATCGTGTTAATATCTTTGAAAATCATTCCACTGCACATTTTCAATCTAAAAAAATATTATAAGAAGTGAACGTCTGCATAATTTTATGAATTATCACAATAGAAATTAGATCATAAACAAATTCATCTGGTTTGAAAAATGCCAAGTAAAAAACGTATTTTAAAAAGCATTTTATTTAATGGACAACATTTTGTTGATAAACTTGCAGCACTTACCTATATCTTCTTTTGTCCTCGCACCAATTGATTATATTCCTTAATATTTATATATTTAGCAAAATTTTGATTTAAGTAGGTTGCGTACAATTGTATAGACTTTGGTTCTCAAACGATGAACCTCAATTTTGAATTAAAATATAAGCCTAACAAACTGTGAACTAATATTATATGCTCATAGTATTGACGTGTATTCGTGTATTTGAATCAATACAAAAATGCCTATATATTTAGGTACATTCTAATTTATACTGGGAAGTAGTATAGAATATGGTTATTTTAGTTTACATATGAATATTATTAAACCTGTGTTTCAACGAACAACTGATATGGGTATAGGTCATCGGAATTTCACCACATAAATATTTACCAGCCACAAAACGACCGTATCATGTCGTGTTACGAACATATTATTCCTTATAAAATATCACAATGCGTTTTTGTTTGAACGTCATCGCGTTTGAATAATTATTAAAAACGTTTAATTTACTAAAAAGAATTCAGGAATGATATGCAAATATAGCTAATTTAAAATGGAGAGTTTGCGGTACCCACATACGTATTAAAAAATATTATTAAAAGTACAATAATATGTATGAAACGAAAAAAATCGAATAAAATTATAGATTGTGGATTCATTATGCACATTATCTCGAATAAAAATTTACATTTAAAACGATGCATACGTATAATATTATAGCTAAACTTAAAATTTATAATATTTTATATTATTTTAAATACCAATATAGTAAATAAAATATGTCTATATTGTGTACATTCGTATTCGATGTGTTCGCGTTTATTGCACTCTATTTAATCATTAATACACCATTTAATTTAATTTAATTTTATGAATTCATCATGAATACCGAAACTTTATACATTATTTTATTGAACATGCCTAACTGAGAAACGAGAGCTATTAGTGTAGGTATATAATACGTCCAATAAAAATAAATTACAGTTTGATCTAGCTTAAGGTAGTATGATTTTTTCAAACGTAGGCAATCATTTGACGTCCGTAATAAACGTAAATTACTTTTTTGTTTTTGATTTTCAAGTATGCCTACACGCGTGCATTTTAAATTATCTTTTATACCTAGTGAAAGTATGTTATGTAGTTCAATTGCATTTTTATTATAATATTACGATGTGATATTTTGACGTACAAGTATTATATCTATAAGTTTTTTTATTTTAGTGCTTTTATTTGCCTAAAATATTACAACACATTATACAGTGGAAATAATGAGGAAAAATAAAATAAAATAGTAATAATAAACTAAAAGAAAAAAGGGAGTACAAATACATGCGTTATATTAAATAAAGAAGTCAGCATTTAGGATAAAGGCGATTATGTTGGAAATAACTGGTTGGAAACGGGAATTAAGGAGCAAGTTTGTATTAGGAGATGCATATCACAGAGAGCTTAAATGAAAAAGAAGGTTTGATCTAGGAGAGGATAGAGGAGGACAATCAAAAATAATGCGATGAAGGTCACATATAACTTCAGTGGTAACAGTATGTTTGGAAAGTGATATGTTTAAATTATGTTATAATATATATTATGTTTAAATTGGATTTTATTTATTGATTTTTTTTTGATAGTAAATGCGTTTAATTAATGACATGAGTAATCGGTCTCTAGAATAATTATCAATAACATTGTACCGATTTTAATAAAAAGTAAATTGTTATTTGATAATGTATGAAGTATATATATATGGCTTTGTGAATTTATTCGAAATATTTTTTGTTCATATGTACGTACAACAATACGAAAACTTTGTAAAAAAATTATGTAATTTCCACATTAATATACAAATATTCAACAGATTATTCAGAAATGTACCTATATAGATAATAAATATTTTTTATAAATGATTAAATATTATAATTAATCAAAGGAAAATGGAATGCATATTCAGTGAAAATTGATTTAAAACGGCCATATAACAACCCCGAGACTTGTGATGGTAACTAAAAAAAAGAAACCTTTTTACAATTATTAAAATGAAATTTTATACATAATATTCATAATAATAATTTTAGGTCGGTGTGACCGTGGCTCTTAGTGTTCTCTCCCCCCTCCCCTAAAGCCACATCTGCCGTATACAATTTTTTTTTCTTTCATTATTTTAGTGTCTGAGGAAATGGGTTTAATTTAATTTTCCGAAAATCTCTATTCTTTAAAATTTCGTTGTAGAAACGAACGGACATATTATATATTAGGTGCTCGGTGCTCTGTGATTTCATAGTTTTCTGATTTTTAACCGACGGAAAACGTTCAATATACCAAACAATTAAAAAGCTTCCGGTAGGTACAGTGGACTTGGTCGGAATATTCGGTTTGCTCGCAGGTTCATACCGCGACTGTGGTCGGGTATAGCTGGTAACACGACAAAACAATATAACGGTCGACACACCCAAAATGTAATGTCGTTTTTTTTTTTTTTGTTTTTTTAAATACACGACTGCTTCGGCGTGTGGGGAAATATCGTTTGTTTAAAACGGTACGGGTAAACTGCGTTTAGTTTTCGAATTAATTAAATATTGTATTTTCACTGGTAATTAAACTGTTGTAATTTATCGTTGTGTACCTATACCTACCTGCCTTCTGTATGCGTACATACGGCGGCGGGCAGGTAGAGGTATAACGTAACGTACATAAATCATATTTTTTAACGAGTAAATCAAGAAAACCTATTTCTAGTCATTATAATGTGTACACTTTATTCGGGACGAATTCAATTCGGTTTAATGGCGTTGGAGGGGAAAATGAACTTATATACCTATATATATTATATATGTACAGGTAGTGAACGTGCACGTAGTGTTATGATAAAATATATTATGTACTTAGATAACGATTTATAATATCTGAAAATTAACGATCTATTAAAAAAAAACGTTAATACGACTTAATAACAGTGATAAAGCAGATATTGAAGTATGGTCCGCGTATAGGTACCGTATACGCGCCTACTGCGGTTTTTCGGTTTTATTCATAAAATAATACGCACCTACCTGTGTAATCGTACATTAAAATAATATTAGGTATACACTAATAGCTGTGAATATAATATACTATACGCGTCCGCATATGTATACGGCAGCAGTTATACGTGTAATTAAACAGTTCTTTGCAGGTGTGGTGTTGTAAAACTGCATATAATAATAATGCATATAATAATATACCTACTATAACGTTATTAACTAATGAACGGATCTCTGAAAAGTATACGTATTATTATTTGTCGATATATATATGTATATATTATATGTATACGGTATAAGAGCATAATATATTCATTATAGGTGAAAAAGGCGCACGCTATAGTGGTAATATTATAGGTACGAATTATCATACTATGACCAACAATAATATAATATTATTATCCAAAAGTATTAATTAGTCGAAAATTTAATACGGTATGTGACTGTGCGAATCGTGCAATTGTATACCTGTTGTTATCGTTATAACCGTAATAATAATAACAATAATGATGATGATGATGATGATGATGATGATGTTGATAAAACGTTGAACTAGAATTTTGATGCATGTTCGTTTTAGGATATAAATATAATATAGAAGTTTTGTACCTACGTGAAAAATGTGTTTCGGGCGATATGGTATCGGTTTATACCTATACTATATAACTGGTTATTATTTATTTATTTTGTAATTTTTGACGTTAAACTAGTAATTTTCCCTTTGAAATTCTAAAATTATGGTAATTGCGCGTTTTAAAAAAACATATAAAATCATTCAAAATGTATAAATATTAAATTTTTATATTGGTAGTTGCATCAACGAATCGTAAAGACAGACGGACGGACATCGGACGTCAGGAAAAACACTCTCATAGTACGTGCTAAATTTTCTGTATATCTCCCTATAGTAACTATGAATAACAAAATGAAAA